>KK114974.1:633935-660464 GCA_000611955.2 Stegodyphus mimosarum
ATTGCATTAGGCAGCCCCTGAAGGTAGAGATTGCCACCGGCCGTAGTACATTATCCAAGTATCGTTGGACTGTCATAGAGCCCTGAATACGAACTTGAGGTGACCTGGAATCGTAGGCAATAGCGCCCCAAACCATTATGCCACGTTGTCGCGCGGTGGGGCGTTCCACAGTTTTCACCGGATTAGATCTGTCTCCACGTCGACGCCACACACGTATGCGGCGACTGTCACTGGATAAACAGAAGCCTGACTCATCTGAGAACACGACGTTTCGCCATTCTGTTATCACATCGCTCCAGTCCGGCAGTCTTCTTAACGGACCCCGTGAGTGCAGGCCACGTTCAACCAATCGACGGGAAATGGTTCTCGTCGTCACGGGAACATCCAGGGTATCTTGCACATGCTGCAGAATCGCGGTACAAGTGACTTTCTTAACCGCTACAGCTTGTCGGTGGATGCGTCGATCCACGCTTGCTGACGTCACTCTAGCTGTACCTGCACTCCTCCTTCTTCCCACATTCCCTTGTTCCAACCATGTTCGCCATAGCCGATGCACCGTGCTCGCATCCATGTGGGTATCAGCTGCGGTTTGACGTAAGGACCAACCCGCCCTTCTCAGTCCGATCACCATACCCTTCGTAAAATCGTCTATCTGCTGGAAGTGCCTTCGTTGTCGGCAGCTTGGCATTCTCTCCTATTACACGTATCCTCCGGGACAAAAAACAACTTTCTGCGATAATTCGTCTGGTAGAAATAACGACACGAATATTGCCCATTCTGCACGTTCCTTCCCTTATATCTTACTTCACGTGCGTCGGAAAGCTGGGCATTTCACATCAGTCGCATAACTCAGTGAGGTGCGTCTACTCTAAAATTTGCATAAATTTCTGACCACTCCTTCTTAGTGTTGCACTTTCAATGTCTAGCAGTATATATGTGTGTGTGTGTGTGTGTGTGTGTGTAAGATATAAGAATATACGATAGCTGCTTTAAAAACTAATTGGCGATCTTGAAATTAACATTCTAAATTTGCTGATCTCCCCTTAATTCATCTGTTCTCCCGAATTCGAGATCTTTTGAAGTTACGTATCCTTGCTTGAATATTGTAAACCAAAACTAATATTAACCAATCATAGGTGTCTCTAGAATCGCACCTATTTTGGTATAAATACTCTAGTGAGCTACTTACGTCGTTCTATTCCCTTCTGCTAGCTTCCACGTTGCTAATAACTCCTCGCTTTGCCTCCCCGTCTAAAGTGCCTGCTTCTTAATTCTAAGAATAAATTATAAATATAATTGTAAATAGAAATTTGTCATCTTTCATTATGATTGAATCATAAATTCTTTTGGATTTCCTTGTAATTGGATAAACATCTATGGAGATAATATTTATATCTGTGACAATAAGGACTGAAAATTCTTTAAGTTCATGTTTTGTAATCTTCATCTGAAAGCCTTCACGCTCAGCTACGACGACTGCAAGCTAATTTCTCCTATGCTCAGCTTATCAAAATCATTATACACACACACATATATATAATAGGTATTAGAAAAAAAAATAAATTACCTGTATAATTTTAAATTTGATGGTGATAACTGAAGTATATTTGAAATAACACGAAACTGAAATAAAGTAATATTGGTCAGTAATTAAAACTATAAATGTGTATAAAATATAAAACTAAGTTGCTACAAAAAGGCAAAAGAATTATTTAAAGTAGTTTTGCCGTTAGGTCTATTAGAACTGCAGATAGTTCACATAAAGTTATGCAGTCAGGGTTTGTAAACTTCATTACATTCTCCAACGGAAAGGATTTTTTCTAAAGTTTAAGATATTTCAACACAGAAAAAAGAGCTTCAGGCATTTGAGAAATTACTTAAAATTAAGCTGTATGTACGAACTACTTAACTACTTAAAATTAAGCTGTAATTCCGTATATGCTTACTGAAACTACTTAAAATTAAGCTGTAATCCCATATGTGCGACATCGAATCTGCTTACAACAATACGATACTCGTATCAGAGTTTGGAGGCACCGTAGTTACAGATGTCATGAACTTTCCTTTATACGTTACCTGGATTTTATTGTCGCACTCACCTGCTGTAACCCTCGACAGCCAATGCTATGTCTCTGAAGTTTTGGAACTTGTTCCCCATTATCCCCAAAGCAGCTTGCCTGCTGCTGAATTTCGACACGACAATGAAATACCGACGTTGCATGCAGAGTTTAGCAACTCATTACCCATACGATCCTACTGCTTCCTTGCCCGCTTGCTTTACAGTTATATTGGCCTACTGAGAAAATGCTCAATGATTAGAAAAGGCTTGGTTTAGCATTAGAAAAAGGCTGGTCTAAAGCACGTGGCTATGTAAATGACCTGGAAATATGCGAAAACAAAATTGTCTAACATTTCAAACAAACATTCACATAAATTCTGGCTTCTTTATTTTTATGAATTTTGTATTAAGATAAGTAATTTTAGTAGAATTACAATTAAAATTGTATTTCCCCGTGCAATGCAGCGAGAGACAAATTTAAAAAGAAAGTTATGCCGGAAAAGTAAGAGTACAGGGGCACGTGCATTTAACATTGAGTAAATGGATATCTCGGTAATTTGCATTTAAATTGAATAAATGTAATTGGACATTATGTTAGTTGTAACCGTAATTCCACACTCTTTTTTTAAAAGAAATCTTGAGAAGCAGGAAATACTAATAAAATCTCTTGCATTGGGTTGAAAACTATTTAAAACCCAAGAGAGAGCATCTGCTTTCAGTTGCTTAGTTAATGTTTTTAGGAGTTATTTAGTTCCGCGTGAACTGAGATTTCCGAGATAACATTCTCTTTAGATGCGCTTTGCATTGCGTTGTGATTGTTTTTAGTAGTTTTAAGTGCAACTACTGATTATACTGTGTGATACTGTGAACACTTGTACTAACATTTCTGTGGAAAATTCCAGTTTTGAAATATTTACCAATGTTCGGAAATATTTACCAATGTAACTGATAAGGCGTACGTTATTAAGAAAGATGAAGTGGTTGCAACATGTACTCTAGTCACCAGCATTAAACAAAACAATCCAGAATCTATGTCCTCGGAGAGCATTACATCGGAGATATTGCAGAATGCACAATTAAATGATGAAGAAAGGAATGCTGCCGAAAGTTTAATTCTAGAATTTCAAGGTGTATTTTCCCGCTCGTCTTCTGACATAGGTCGAACCAGTTTGACACAGCATAGAATCGATACCGGGATCATCCACCAATGAAACAACATCCAAGACGTCTACCAATTGCTAAACAGGAAGGCTTAAGAGCACTTTTAAAGCACATGCAAGAAAGCGATGTCAACGAGTCTCAAAAAGTCTATGGGCAACTTCCATCGTCCTCGTCAGAAAGAAATACTGTTCAACCAGATTTTGCGTTGACTATCGCCAGTTGAATGAGGTTACGAAGAAAGACAGCTATCCTCTTCCTAGAACTGACGACATTCAGGACACTCTATCCTATTGGCAAGTAGAGGTGCATCTTGTTGACCTGGAAAACACGGCATTTACCACCAGGCAAGGACTTTCGCAGTTCAAGGTGATTCCGGTTGAACTCAGTAATGCGCCTGCAACATTCAAACGCCTGTTGCGAAGCTAAATTTTACTGGTTTTACTTTTACTTTTAAAGTTTAAACTTTAACTGCCTGCACACTCAACCTAGCTTGGTGCCGCGAAAAAAAACTAAAATAAAGACTAAAATGCTTCTAAACTGAAAGAGAAGGAAACGAAACTGGTTGATTGAACTAACTCAAATAATATTTAAATAACTATTCCTAGAAATCACTTAACTCACTCAATCAAAGCAAATTCTGACTTAATAAACCTTACCCTGAATTAAGAAGGAATGGATCTTCTCTGGTACTCGGTAGAACAGAATACTAGCACTCAACCAAAACATTTCTTAAATTCGCTTAAGTAACATATTCAGTCTTTTCTAAAATTAACTCAAGACTACAAGTTCAGATTCACTAATTCACAACCTCATAAGCACCAGAAAAGAAATATTTAAAAACAATGAATCAGTTCCACTAAAGAAAATCAAGCAATAGTTTTAACTTTCCTGGCACGAAAAAAAAATTGAAATATTCAATAAGAAGTGGTTAATACATATTTGTTAAAAGGGCGCGTTGTGAGTATCCTGAATGCATAAACATTTTTCGAAACTCCGATACAAGTCTCCATGTCTCTTAAAAGCCTTACGGCTCAAACAAATGAAGTAACTGAACAGACCATAACATGGTAATAGAAAAAAAGCAAATGAAAGCTAAAATATAAATCAAATACATTTATTAATATCTTGAATATCTTAATTAGATAGCTGGCCAGATTACCCTTACACTCAATAATAAATAATATTCCACATTAAATTTCGATCCAAAGTTAAGTATCGCCAAATGTAAATTATTCAGACAGGAAGTGACTTACTTCGGAACATGTCATCTCTGCTGAAGGTGCGTATACGGATCCTGAAAAGGTGTTAGCAATTAAAGACTGCAGACGCCCGAAAAATGTCCCTCAGCTGAGAAGTTCCCTAGCGTCTTATACCTGCTACAGGACATCTGTGTAGGACTTTTCTTCCATAGCAAGACACCTTCGCAGGCTAACAGAGATCAAGCAAACGTTTTTGTGCACAAACGAATGTGATGATGCATTCAAGACCCTGAAGGAATCTTTAACTTCTGCTCCAATCTTGACGTATCCTCAGTTCGACAGACCATTTTTCCTGACACAGATACGAGTTATGAAAGTGTCGGTGGTCCCAAGAAATAACCGGCGAAGAATATATCGTGGTCTACTGGAGCAAGTACCTATTTAAACCGAAGAGGAATTACTGTGTCACCAGAAAAGAGTTGCTTAACATAGTTAAAGCTGTAGAACGTTTCCATCATTATCTCTACGGCGGACATTTCCTGCTCCGTACGGATCATGCCTCGTTGACCTGGCTTTTAAATTTCAATAATCCTGAAATTCAAATATCTAGGCAGATACAGAAACTCCAGAATTATGACATCACTATCCGTAATCGGATGGGAACATCACACGGAAACACAGACGCTTTTTCCGGAAGAACGTGCCCAGAAACCTGCCGTTATTGTTCCAGGATCGAAGAGGAATACGATCTGCTTAATCCGGTTGTATCACAAATTACAACATCAGCAGCGGCTGATTGAGACCCATGGAGTGACAAAGAGGTCAGGAAAGACCACCTGGAGGACGGCGAAATAAAACCCATAGTTGACTTAATGGAGTCTTCGAACAGAAATCCTACCTAGCAGGACATTTCGGTTTATTGTTCTGCGACGAAACAATACTGGACTCTCTCCATATTCGAAACGACGTCTTGTACTGCGAGTTCAAATCGGATGATGGAAAGGCTATCCAATGGCAGCTAATACTTCCAAGATCCCGGATCATCGATGTCCTCAAAGAAATATATAGCAGCCCTACAGGACGGAACTTCAGAATAATGAAGTCTTTGCAGAGAGTTCGAAAGGAATTCTACTGGTGTAATGCCAAAGTGGTGAAGATTTTGCCCGAAAGGACTGAAGAAATGCAGCCGAGGCAAACTGGAACGTTATGTATTATTTGCGCCTTTTCAGGCACAATATTAACTGGTTATGCCGGGCATAAAATAAAAAAAAATATATCTGCGTAATATTGCGGCATCACTAACATTCTGGGGTATCAATAAAATATTGTCTTTATTGCCACAATAAGACTTGGAATTTATTGCTAACCTACCCTAGTATTCCAAATTAAGCAAAATCATAGAGGAGCATATTCGCTGCTTTAAAATTGCTCTTAATAAAATTTTCCAATTCATCATAATCACTAAGAAGATTATTGACCGTAAGAAGAGATTGCGTTGTGTTTGTACCATTCCGGGACCGTGCTAGTTAATGATATATATAACTTAAAACTAATAGCACATAATTCATTTTTACCATTAATAATCAATTTATTTTCATTATCGATAATAGAATAATAAATTTTTATTAATCTATTATCGGACTTGTGCATTCAATCTGTTAGGAACCCGTTTGCACGCAACAGTATGTTTCGCAAGTCTAAGGGATTTTAATTTGAATCATTTCCGCCTTGTACTTTATATGTTTGTTCATGAAATATGGATTTGAGGTCTCTTCATTTTTAAGTTTCTGTTGTATTTTATTTACTTAGACCAACAACAGTTGTTTTCAGTTTGCGTAATTTACTGTTTTGTATATAAATGATCAGGTGTAGTGGGTAGTAGGTTTTAGCCCAGTAGGCTTGTTCGTTTGTTAGCTCTTTAATTTTTCTCTCTTACTTGGTACCCGTGGTCTTGTTTCCCTGATATGCTAAATTATTTCATTAATTAGATTTGGAATATTTTATAGCTCTCGAAAATTTTTATTTTAGAAAGACTGAGCATGGGTGGGTGCCCCTTTTTGTTTTTAGAGCTGCCCACAACGTGATCTTAAGTTCAAATATTGATTCGGCTACGTTATTCGGGGTCTCTCTATTAATATATAGCAGTTTGATGCTTAGCAAGCAGCATATGAATTCTCCATACTGAAAAGTTCTGAAATTTTTAAGTGCCTACCTTTGCAGAATCATTTTTCTTGAAAAATATCAACTTGATGCCAACGAAAGCCCAATCGCTCCATATCGGTCCAGTTTCGTATGTATATTAGAATTTTTTTCTAGAAGCACTGTTTTCGCCCTATAAAATATACTGCATAATTTACCTTCATAAACGTTAAATTATATTACTTCGTCGAATGAAAGAGGTAAAATCTTAAGGCAGTTCCCAACAAGTATAAGGAATAACTTATCATTTCCAGATGCATTATTGGTTTTACACTATGTTACAGCAAACAACGAAGTTCATGATGTCCCTCAGCGAGGAACACCAATGCGCTATAACGCGATGTATAGTATTGGTTCACCTTTAATCAGATCACTTGAGTATATAATGGGAAAATAAACCTTCAATTCTAACAGTAATGAACAAGTGGTAATATACCTCTTTATCGGTTGAAGGCAATGACCAATCGACATTAAATATTAAATGACATAAATTGAGTAAAATCTCATTTCTCGAAAAATTGGTCTAAGTGGAATCCACATTTCTTTTAAGGTTCTGAAAACCTAGTGAATGATGCAAGACTCAGCAAATACAGCATAATTGTTAAAACTGAACTTATGAGAAATCTAGATGAATACTTGAAAACTCATCATAGGATGAATTTCACAAATGAAACCCCATTTTCAGATAGCACACTCATCCAATAAAGTTAAAATTACGTATGAAACTGAATGCTTGTATATCATCTTTAAAGAACACAATTTTACTTCTGTTTTCACTCTTTGAATTGACTAAACTTGTTAATAATAAATAGTACGGCTAAAAAATCGATATAATAATATAGAAGCTGCACCTATAACTTAACCGAACAATTTCTTACGAATAGGGAAAAGAGTAGTAACCTTCAAATAAATTTCCCTCCTTGAAAATAATCGCGAGAGAAGTCTATTTAATTTTCCGACACTTCTTTAGGTCATCGAAACACTGTTTATGGGCGTTGGAACTAACTGCTCGCAAAATACTCGTAACATTTGATTTTATATCCGAAACGTTTTCAAACCTCGGTCTTTCATGGCCATCTTAAGCTTCCGAAAAAGGAAAAAAATCAGCTGATTATAATATGGTGAGTGATTTGTGACTGCAAATGAAGGCTTAGCTAGATACTGTTGTACTGTATGGGGACCTAGCATTATCGTGTAAATGAAATCATTGCTTAGAGTCAAAAAGTTTATTCCTAACTTGCCTTACACTTTTTCTTAATAGCAAAACCACTTTTTTGTAAAAATACTGAATAATTGATTGATTTTTAATGACACATTTATGGTAAATAAGTCCTTTATGATAAAAATACAATCAGCGTCACCTGAGTCATTGATTTAACATCCGTGCTTTTTTCTCGACGGTTGAGAAATTGTTGTCTTGTCTCGTAGTAGTCAGCAGATCTTCACAGCAAGATTCGAGGACTTCGTTTTCTGTTCTGTCGAATTCCGACGCAGAATTCAAACCCAAAGTTTCCTCATTTTGAGATTTTCAGTTAATATTAACCTACAGCATTCTTTGCTCATCCCAAGCACACGTAAAAGTTACTGAGTTGTTACACGTCTATCAGCGTTTATTAAAGAACGATTTTTCTCCATATTTTGCACATTCTTTAAAGCTGAAAGGCGCCGTAGCTTTGGTTGATTTTCATCGATTTTGCTCCCACATTTGAAGTAGCTACACCACTCATACATTTGTATTCTTGATAACGATACCTTACGTTATCTTGTTCGAATCATCTGTAAGATTTACGCAATTTGTAACACAATTTAATGTTATAAAAGTGTTCAGTTTCGAAAAAATTTTATTATACAATGTCTTCTCAAATGAGAATGAATCCAGAGTTTTGACATGCAAACGACAAAATAACCAGTTTAAAATGGCTTTAACAAAAAATGAGATGTCATGTCTTCTAAACATACATTTATTCTTTCACTTTTCATTTTATTATTTGTTCTTTTAATTTGGCTGTTGTCTGGTTACTTTATGTTGTATATTTGCAAACACGTGATGGTATTTTGTGTTACTCAATTTTTTACCTGAGCTGTTTCCTGTTTTGTCCTTCATACAAAGATAACTAACTACCATACAGAAAGAAAATAAATTTTCTTAAGAATGCCTTAAACGTTTTCACAATAAGTCAGCAAGCATCTGATGGGAATGTTCATGATATATGGCATTTATTTACACAAAATGTGTTACAAAGTTGTTATGATCCTTGGAAATAGGACTTGTAATCACACATTTCCTTAATGCACTTTCCATTAATAATAACGAATATAAAACATTAAAATTTGATTTTTAGTAATAAAATATTTTATAAAATCGTTAAGTGTCTTAGGATTTTTACTAATGCACTTTGCATTCGAAGATCCTGCGCGAAGATAATCGATAGGGGACGCGATCATGTGATGCTATGATCGCCAACTATTATCATTAATTAATATTAAGCGCATCTGTTCGATGTTCCCTAACAGTTCTAGATAGCATTGACTAATATACTCTCGATGACAAATGTGGAAAATTATGCACTGCAGATATACGCATAAAATATATTATTACGACAAGTTGTAAAATCAATATAGTTTGGAAATTTTTATTACAGCGTATCAAAGTGTATTTTATCTACTTAGGATCGCAACCAAAAACCTTCAACAGTTTGTGTTTTCATTTTACCATCAAACTGTTATTTTTAATATTTTCATTTTTTTTATTCATTTTATTGTAAGTTTTTATGTTTCTTAAACAATAAAGTTATAAATTTTTACGTTCTATAAACTACAAATGTTAATTTATTTGTCACTTAAGTGACGAAAAACACGTGTACAATATCATGATGAGAATCTGAAATTCTATGATATTTTAAATAGTCTTCCTATTTAGTTTCTAAGTTATTTGGTCTCGAGGATGTATGAGAACCACATTACATTGTTCACAAAAATTCTTTAATTATGACTTTAAAAGCCCTTTTCTTCAACTAATTACTGAAATTATGATAAGTTTTAAGACATCTCAGCATTAAATGCATAAAATTTCCCCTTTTCAAAGAGAAAAACGAAAAATAAATAAAAAACAAATGTATAAAAAATAAAAAGAATGAGGAAAGGGGGAAAATGACTCATTCTGTAAACATAGATGATGCAAATGTGCTTCCTTTAGCATTAACTGTTTCATTTTCGTTGTCTGGCAGAACGAGCAGATAACAAAGTACTTAATACAGAACAAGTTAAATTAAAAAAAAAGCTATGCATAACAAATTCGAGGGACTCAGTCTAAATGAGGAAACCATAAAAAAATCCTATGGCCTACCATTAATATATCGAGTTCATTTTATAGCATGGTATAATCATGCTCGAATCTGTCTACATTCATCTAGCGATAAATGACTTAAAACTGAATAAGAAGTAAGCAATAGCCATGATGAAGATGCATAAATTTCCAGTGTATTTTAAATGTCAACGAAACATCCACGATATTGTGAGCTAGGCTGAAGTATTGTATTTTTAAATACAAAACCATATTTAAGTCATAAAATAATGACATCTAAATATTGACGCAAGATTTTAATAAGTATTTTCTAATAATAAATCTATTAAGGTATTTTCAGTAAATCAGGAAACAAAATTACCGAATGGATTGGAGACAAAAGAAAATAAAGAAATGAAATTTCTTTTTTTTATAATTTTCCTAAATATCATCTTTTGCTTAGAGAAGTTAGAATCAGCTGTTTGTTTTTTTTTCGTCTAGCGATGCGAGTGGAAAATTATGTAAATTTGTGTGAGAAAATATATCGTACTATCGTAGTATTATATTGCGGATTTCACGCCTCAACACAAACGGGTAAATACGAAAGAATTAGATAGCATGAAATTAATACAACACGAATATTAATAAGTGTAATGATATGGTTTTTCATGATATACATCAATAATCAAGAACACAGCTTAATCAAAGTCTAAGCTAACCATAAAATTTAAGTGCAAACTAAATTAACATTTGTGATGGTATTTACGTAGGAGTGTTTGCGTTGTGTTTGTATACGTTACGGGACGTGCTCTTGAAAACGATTAGATGAATGACAATAACAGCAGGCAAGAAAAACATGATACTTTCTAACCATTAATTAGCAATTTTATTTCCTCACTAGAAGCCAAAATGTAGTACAATTATTACTTTCTTCCTTATATAATCTATAAATTCTATCCATCTCACTATTAATTATTTAAAGTTCCTTACTATTATTCTTTTACTATTTTTCTTAATTTTTCTAATTGCAATTCCTGTTAAAAAAATTAATACATCCTTGAAATTACGTTATAAACTGAGTAGGAATTAACCGTGAGAAAAACTAGTATTAGGGGATATTAAAGATAGGGGGTACTACCCCACAAATTTTCTTTAGTGCAATCAACCAAAAAAAATACATTTTTTTACACATTTTTGATAAATTGCAAATACAGCTGGTCTAACACAAATGCAAGCCTTTCAGCCAAGTCAGATTCTTAATTATTATCAGGCGTGGTAAAGAAACAGGAAAAACATAGTTAAAATAAACAAACTCTGTCGGTCAGTAGAGTTCAAGTTTTTAGTTGATTATTTTTCTTTCAATTTCAATTCATTTAAACGGTACTAGGACACGTTAGTAGGACCCAAAGGAACTTCTAGCGTGAAATTATGAAAAAAGGAAGGAATGAGTACTTACCACTTAGCCATCCAAAGCCGGAACCTGCGCCGCAGAAAGCCTCAAATCAAAGTACAAAACTGTACTCGAGTCGTCGGAGAAACAAGATATAACTACACCAGTGTACAGGCTGATGACAGCAATCCCCGGTCAGAATATTGCAGAGGAAATTATGGCCTTTCAACCTCAGAACGACTGGATTGAGTATTTCGACCAGCCGACAGCGGGACTAGCTTCCTTTCACACGAGGTCTTGAAATTGTCTTCTGGAATCAAGAGACATATTACTGAGACACCATCGATGTAAGTAGTCGACAACAACACACAACCGTTATCAGCAACCATTTCTCAGCTGACAGAATTGAAGACGCAATTCCTGCACGAATCACGTAGAAATAATCTGATATTATCTTGCAGGAACAAAACAGTCTCCGACAGGAATTTCATAGAAGGGCCAACATCCGTTTCGTGCGGTCGCAAGAAAGCATTAAGACATTAGCATATCACTTCTGGTCACGAAGCAACTTGAGAAAAAAACAGATAAATCGTTTGAAAAAGCATTGAGTCATTCGCATGTCGTCTCTGATTGCGAAACGGCGAGAGAGAGCCCACGGAGAAATAACAACTCACCCGAAGACACTTCAGCCCGAAAGGGAAGTACGCAGTACCAAGTTCCTCTCAAATCACTCAAAATTCCCGGCCATAATTTTCAAACATCGCGCCTCCCTTAAGGACCAAATTTCTCCTATTTTGCCAAATCATACAAAACTGCATATCTGCGCTAGAGGAGCCCGTGAAAACCAGTAGCCAAAGTGGACAAATCTTAAGCCAAGACCTGTTGGCCTTCCCCGCAAAACTCATTAACCTCTCGACCATCTCTGAAAGAACGTCATGTACAATACCCCGCTAACAACCGAAGATAAATCAAAAACCTTCTAGAACATTCCACATGAAATTCAAGCTTTGAAAACATAATGACGCAGCAGAAAGTTTTCGCCTCACCCTTCTTTCTTGATTCTTTCCTTATAGATTACAAATTTTCCGACTAAATTTGTAAGTAAAAGTAAAAAAAATATCATTCGTTTTTCGCCCGATAATTCAGATAATAAATTATTAATAAATTAAATTATTAACTCAAAGAAATAAATTAATTCTAATTCAGCTAAATAAAGATACTTAAGCTCAAACTTTTCTTAACAGAAAGAATTCAGATATTTATCAACACAACAGTAGTGTTATTGGGAGCACATCCAGCTCTAGCAACTAGAAGATACGTTAGTCGAAGCCTATTAAAAGCATAGTTGAATTTTTACGTTTCCTTTTCAAAAAACCTATAATGGCTTGACGTTATGTACATATAGAGCAAATGTGTATAAATGAACAAATTATCCTGTTTTAGCTACGTTTTCAGAAGTATCAGTATTTTTATTTTTATTTTATTTAAAGTTGAAATAATTTAGGATTAGAAAACTTTTTTAAAACTTATTTATTTTGCTGTTATCATAAAAAAGGGTATCCAATTATATACATTACAGTGATACATATAGGCCCATAAATATTTCAAAAATTAAGTTAAACATTTCTGGTTTTCTAAAATCATAGACATCACTAATTAATTAAAAGTCGCGGAGGGATAGCAACTGAAGTGAAAAATTGCGAAAGATGTGACTATTTTTTTAACGTGCGGAGTCTAAAGGACTCCGTCAGGCGTTCTAGTGTTAAAGACCCTGGAGAAAGATAAGCGCTGCAGTTACTCGTGCTTTCCATATTTATGTACATCAAAATATAAATAAATACTATTTTTCAAAATTATAACTTAAGTGCAAACATATTTTCGTTCGGCATAAATAAGCCTTTAGAGTTTTGATTTTTTGAGAACTTGAAGAAAATCAAAAATTACTGAGAGGTAAAGGAAGAACAGCAGTGATAAATTTATTAGCCATTGCAAAACACTTGAGGCACTAGTGCCTGAAGCAATACAGTAAATTTAGAAACATAACCTATAGTCCTAGGCCTTATTTTTTCACTATTCTTCCGGAAAAAAAGGAAACGAAAAGAAAAGGAGGAAGGAAATGCAAAGACAATTCCCAGTAGGGAGGGATGGGAGCCGGCACAAATAATGAGAGATCATTAGTTTTTGGATTTCCAATATAAGTCCTGCCTACCCAATTTCTATTCTAAGGATTATAAAACTAGCATTATACGTATTTCTGTGACCATGTTTTATTTTGAAAATGTTCATGTGAAATACCCAAAGCAAAATTTAAAAAAATGTGATTTGTCAATAGAAGTTTTTGTTTGACTGAGTTTATTATACACACAAAAGTTTTGTTCTTCAAATTCAATTTATTGTCGTTTATTTTCGTATTCGACAATTTAAGAATATTATATGATCAACTGAAACTGGTAATTTTTTACTTGGGAAGTGACAATAAACGAATTAAAATTCTCATATGTCGAATCCTCCTACTCTTTTAGTTTGCGTGTTGGAAAGATAATTAACTAAAAAACATTCAGATCAGAAGACAACGATATATTTCATTGAAGCTTTTCTAAATATCTGATATATTAGTGGTTATGTTTGAAAATGCCGCCCAGACGGTGTAGTGGTTAGGGGAGCCTCACTGCGATACCGAAAGGCCCGGGTTCTAATCCCGGAGAAGACTTGGATGTAAAATTGTCTGACCCATCATAGGAAGTAACAGCGGTCGTCTATTAGGTGCCTCTACAATAACATTGCCACCACGTTTGGCCACAATAATGGCCAATGCCGTTATACGCAAGTGCCCGCCATTGGGAAAAAATTTTGAAAATAAATGTTAAACTGAATATATAGATTTTATTCTTTACAAGTATTTCTTTACGAAATGTAAGCATATTTTGGAACAAAATTACATTTCCCGTTCTTATTTGACATATATTGGTAAGCTCTGAAAATACTACGGATCATTGGAAAGATAACTATCACAATGGTATAAAGTATCAAGAAAATTATATGTAGCCAGCTGAATTGAAAGAATCCTGTCTAAGTTGTGGAGTTTCCTTTAGTTCACTAATCACTTTTTTTAATTTTGGTAGCTTTTCTGAATTCTCCATTTCCCTTTGCATTTCTTCTCCAAGATGCAAATTAAGCGGGTAAAAGAGAGTATTTAAACAGGTGACACGAATAATTTAGACAGAGCGTGGTTTCGGTAGATAGTGCACGTTTGCTTATTTCTCCTAAATAAATAAATAAAAGGGCCATTTACACACTTTCCCTGTTATGTTCATTTTCAAACTTGCGCGAGAAGTCACCAGGTCGCACTCTAAGATCTAGACACTTTGTATGATCACAAAAAACGTTAGATCTTATAAACCTAACGAATAGCAATTACTAAAACCATGTGTAACCTTTTTCTTTCTTTCCTATTTCTTCTTTATGTACGGCAGATGAAAGCTAAGAATACATTTTAGTGTTCTATACGTTAGGAAGTGTTCCAAAATTCAGAGACATGCATTTTTAAAACACCATAATCAAAATGGGTTACTTAACCCAAGTATATTACATGTAAAGAAGTAAAGCTTTTACAACGAGTTTTATGTAAACATGTTTGACTAGTCCACCGCTCAATCGTAGAGAGAAAATTTCTCGAAACCAAATCGGCAGGTGTACAGGATAATTCAGAAATACGCTATAAGATTCGTTCTTTGACAAATTTTCGCGATAATTTTAACTCAGATTTCCATAGATTTGTTTACTCAAAATAGGTAATCATTAGTTAATCTATTCGCATGGATCGATGATGATATTTATATCGATGCGGCGAACAAAACGAACGTGTTACAGACTTTTGAACTCTTGACAAACATGATCTTCAACTTTCGACACCGGCTCGTCAGTTATTTCGCGCATGCAGAAAGGTAATCTGTAAAGTAAACTTCGTGTATTCTTCCCTCTTCGGTTTAACGGAGCCACTCCTGCTTTCGCAAAGCTTTCGCTCTTAATCCTTGAAGTTCTTTGTTTAACCCTTTGAAGGTTAAGGTCATCATTCATCCGTTTGTTTAAAACGCCTCAAATCCATTACAAATTTAAAATTTCATCCCAATTTTCATTAACGAAGAAATATGAAAATTTCAAATGATATTGCATCTAGTTCTTGGCAACAGAAATGGAATTAGCTACTGATTATATACGAAGTCTCCTTTAACCTAAAGATAATTTACAATCAATCAAATTTTGTGAAACCTACCCTGCAATTTAATGCAACTAAGGTGACATCCCGTGAGCAACCGCCGTATTAGGATGTAGCCCGGTCAATGTCGACAGAAATGCCTCAAAAGAGAATTAGAACAAAAGCACGCTAGAAGGCCTTAATCAGGCAACGCGAGCATTTAAGATCTCTCTCTTTAAAACACCTATACTTGAACCGCACCACTGGGTGCTTGTAGTCATCTCGGGTCTCAGAGGCCACCAAGGGTGCGGCAAACTATAGACACCATGTTTCTGGTCATAGCGTTAGTCCATTCGGTTTGACTAAGCCACGAGCATACGGACAGTATAGGCTGCTCTTTCTGACCGTAGGAACCAGGTTCTTATTATTGGGCCCTCCGGAACAGCTACTGTCATAGCAAAATACTAAACTAGTATAATCACCCCAGGGGCAACCTAATGATAAGCAGCCATTAAAGAATACTTTCGGGACAAGACAGCCTAGAATAAAAATGAACTGATAGAATGCATTTGGGGAAGCTGCACCTTTAGGCTATTGTAAACTTTAAGAGAAGGGTACAATAAGAGCATGAGATATCGGCCATTAGGGCGGCCATTGAACACCAGAAGTTTTATTCCCTGAAAATTTGAATGATGAGAAATATCGAGCATTAGGAAATAAATCAGGAAGTAGAATGAATGAAAGGTCGTCTTAGGGGTTTGATAGTGAAAGAGTTAATTAAGTCCTGTAATCATAAAGTGCAGCACTTAAATGGGTCACCGCATAGTGCGTCTTCCAGTATCTCCCTAATGAATGATAATTAAAATGATGGCTACAAATGCGACCATAAGCCGCAAAACGTAAGTGCTGAAATGTTACAAGATTTTGCCTAAGTAGTTATAGAGTCATATCTTAATGTTCTGTATATCTCAAAAGAATACAACTTGAGTCAAGATAAATGATTCATTTTTTTTTTCATTTTCCCCAGGTTTTTTTATCATTCTGTTATCAAATCAATATTTTAGTATTATTTATAACGAATAGTTTTAAGGACTTTCTCGTTAGGTATTAATACCTGTGGTAAAACCTTTTGAAGAGTAAGTTGCTTATATTTGAGTTCTTTATACGAAATAAGATCAGAGGATGGAAATATAATACTGGAGCTTTAGTCATACAGACTCTGAATGCCATAATGATCACTCAGTTACTGAACTCTAGATGCATTTTTTAATCTGGAATCTTTAATGATGACAAAAGTCGAGCATTATGAAATGAATCAGTACCTAGAACAATTGTTTTTACTCTTTCTAAGACGAATGTTAACGACGAAAATGCCCATGCAGCCAGCCTTCGATTCTAATGCTTGGCAGCTGGTGGGCTCATTAAGCGATAAACAGTAGTTATTTTCAGAGATTTTCCTTAGTGCTACACAACTCTCGTGAAGTAGTTTCGGTGTCTTCTTTCGTTGCTCGGATTAAATTGAAAAGAAATATTCTAGGACGTTTTTACTTCGAGTCAGGTATTCAATAGTATTATGCAATGCGGAAAATAACGGTCCGTATAGTGTTTGAGAACAACGATTTAAAGCTTTATATCGTAAATTTCTGATTCTTGGCATTAATTTCCATTTTACAAAGTCTTTCAAAATCAGATAGAGAATTTTATAGTTTTAAGTTGATTAATTAATTATGCCAACGTTTGCAAAGACCAACTGCGTTAGAACAGTTGTCTACATGGAGGGGTCTCCATGTATCTTGCCATTCTAACGCACTAAGAAACGTCTTCCACTTGTGTTACATGTAGAGAATCCCATGAAACTCCATGCATCCAGCCCATATCCCGGTAACCGAACGCAGGACGAATTAGTTGCGGGAAAGTCAAACCCACTCGTCTACTGGCAGGCCACAACATTTCATAGGCGTCAGCGACAGTGGTGGAAGGGCTTTATAAATGCAAAATCTAATTTTACATGTAAACACTGTAAATTAAAAAATTCTAATAAGTAAAGTGTTTCATTAGAATGAAGCAAATCTAGTAAATTTAAATAATAATTCATTCTATACATTTATGTGTAAAACTCGAGGGCATTATGAGAATGGAATTTGCTGAAATTATTACTTTTCACTGTCAATTACTACGCAACTTTGAGCAGATTTTCATAAGATTTTAAGATAAAAGTGTGCAAAAATATCATGCTGGCGAATAATTTAGTGATTCTATTTTGAGCTTCATAGTTGACCCTTCCAAATATTTATTAATAATGTCTTTCAAGTTTTGAGATATATAAATATATGTCTGTACATCTGTATCTCTGTTTCTCTTTCTACCATATTTACATATACTATATGTAACGTTTTATATTTTACGTATATTAAGGCATAAAAATTTTTTTTGCTAATTAGATTTTATTCTGTGGGGACCGTATAAAAGTTTAAATTCATATTTACATATTTTTCTACTAACATTTCTGAATTTACTTTCATAAAATTCACTTCCTTAATTGGAGGGTCTTTGTAACTACATGTCTAGGGTCAATATTCAGTAAAATAAAGATTGCACTCATTTTCCTTTAACACACGGCATGAGATTTGTGTATTTGTCTTATATAGATCTAGAGCAAGTTAAGCAAGTTTCTCAGTACTAAAAGGTAGGTCTCCGCAATTAAATTCTGTAATACTAATTGAACTTCACAAGGCATGAAATTAAATTAAGAAAATTACCACTGAGATGAAAACGAGCAAATAATTTCTGTTACAAAATGTAGCTATCATTATGTGATAAACAGTAACTAGTAGCCAACATTTTCCGATTATGCAATGCAGAATTTAATGGTTACTTAATCTAACGACATCACTCAAAATATATGCATAGAGTCCGTTAGGACATCAAAATCTGTATTTACATATTTTATCGTTTAATAAGGTTCTGTGTACAGCATCATAATATGCACTTTTGCGCAAGTAAAATAATACATCTGTATATTCTCTTCAGTAGGCTAGATCAATAGCAGAAAGTCTTCCATTTAGTAATGAATCAATAATGTTGAGCCCTCGGGCTAACTGATGATATAAGGAAATTTATTCAAAACCACCAAAATCAACCTTTGCGTTTCAAGATTCAAGACAAATTAGTACATGCGTAAAACGATTGTAAGATTCAATTAATATGTATTTCAAAGCTGAAAGCTGTAAAATAGTAATCTAAATTCTAATCTTGAATTTCCTATAGCTGATAGGCTCATACTGGAAGAGAAATAGATAGTTGACGAACATTTGCCTTCGCTTACGTTTTCGTTGAATTAAAAGTAAATAAAGGCATTTTACTGGTTTTAACTAGCTCTAGAAGAATTACAAAAATAAGCCTCCCCCCCGGGAAAAAATGCCCGTTTTAAATGCGGGGGTGAAAACTCGGAAAAATTGCAGTCAAACTGAAGAATAAATACTATACTTATTGTACCATTGTACTGGATTATCATACTATGAAAAAGACCTTAGACTTACCTTTGCACAGGGAAGCATATCTTCTAACAGACTTTCTAAAATCATTACTCAGTTTTGTTCTAAAGCACTACAGGAATAAATTGTACGTCATGCTTGACTCATCCGCCAAAAAAGAATAATTCGGTGGGTTATAAGCATAGTGTAGTAACAGGAAATCGAACTTATGTTAACTTAAAGTATGTTCATTGAGCCTATGTACTGAACGATCTCTGAAGAATACAGTTTATTCCTTAGTTATTTAAAACAAAACCACATAAACGATAATTATAAAGAAATATTGAAGGTATGGAAAATTCAAGTATAAACCAGAACAGATAATATCATTTACATGCATTAACAACTTTAAAATCCTCATTTTGATAATAAATTTTGTTAATTCAATCAGTCCGTTCTATCTCACTGCTGTTTAAACATCCTAGCCAACAGCTGACAGCAGTTTCTTGGATAAACTCTTAGTTACATGATTGAAAAAAGAGAGGTCTTGTTGCCCTTTACTCGCAAGACTTCCATTTCACACGTGCACTTAACCTTTGGAATATCCTCTTGATAAATCACTTGAATTATGTGAAAAATTTCCAGTCCTTTCTTACTAGTCAAATAATCGAAAAAAATGCAGAAATTGTAGAAACATCTTAGAGGACCCTAAAATTATAGGACTTTGAAACTTTGGTCTTTGAAACTTTTCTAAAGTAAAGCGGAATTCAAAACCATTGTGAGGACAAGCCTAATTTTTTTTTGTAACAATGGAATTTTTTGTTATCTTTTCCGGTTTGACAAATTTTAATACCATTGTTTTGAGGGGAGCTTCGGAGCCTGAGCAACTACTTCTCATCTTTCAGTCTCTTTGCCATTCGCGTTTCAATTTTATGTTCCTAAAATTGATCAAGTCTTGATCAATTAGGTAGAATAGTTTTTGTCAAAATTATTTTATGAGTAAAACGTTATTTTAAAACCAATGTGATGATAAAGAGAGCAAATGAAAATTCTTCAGAAACGATTTATGACCAATGAAGTTTTAAGACTAATCCGTGTTATGAAGTTAATATCCATTCTGATACTGATATTCTTGGGCTTTTGCTATTTCGAACAAAGGTTAACGTTATTTCTTAAGACATTTACTCGACATTGACAATGAGATCAACTCTTTACTAATTCTACACAAACTATGCAAAGATAATACAATTTTTATGGATAAAATCTCTCAGTCATAAGGGCTTGGAAATACATTTCTTTTATCTAAGATAGTTTCAATCCAATTTAACTCAAGGCATTTTCATGGCTTCTTGGAAATGTATGTGCTGTTTTCATTATTAACTTCAAAAATTTTCAAATTCCATCTGAAGTGGGAATTGTCAGGTTTCATCATGGAGGCTATCGAAAATGTTAAAGTATTGCTATTTATTGCAGTGTCTTTCACCAATTGAGTATAACGTTAAATTACATTCGGACCGAGTGATTCGTTTCTTCTAAATGATTTTGCTTAATAAAGTTCCTGCTTAGTAGCACTGAGGAAATGAAACTGGGAGCTCTTATGTGATTTTCATACCATTACTATAGTGTACCTGCTGCAGTTTGCAAGTTAAAACTATTTTCGATTTTAAAGTTTCATTCCAATCAGCAAAGCCTCATTATTATTACTAAAATATAAACTGAAAACAAATAACAGTTTGTAGAGTCTACTTGTCTAACTTTTGTGTGAAAAGTGGAGAGTAGTGACTGCACAGAAGAAGGGTTAAAATTACCCTTTATTACACTCTTTAAAATTTACACTGCGTCAACTCGACGCTAGCAAACTACGCCCCTGCTTAGGGTAACTGAAACAGTAAGAACTAAACTCAAAGTCTGAAGATATTAATAAGTAGTAGAATTGCGCTACGGTGCTCAGACTATTCTGTTTCCTAACAGAACGTTGAAAATCTAGTGGCAGCAAAGTAATAGCTGTTACGCAACGGTTAACCAGCAATAAATGCTAAGCCGAAGCTCAGGATACAACAAGCACAGAGTTTGCCCACACTCTCTAAACCTTCCCTTCTAGAACTTGGTACTTAAACCTTTTCTCCCACTGGTAGAATTTGCATTACTTCATGTGCGCTACCAAATTTAGATATTCCGGCATAAACAATTAGGGGAATAAAGGCTTATAGGAAAGGAACTTCAAATTAAATTAAACTGGTTATTTAAAATAAATATAAATCCCTACAAGTTAATAGCATGCTTTTTAACAACCTTTACAATACAATTAAGGTACGTATCCAGTTTGTGAGGCTAAGGGCAGGTCTAATGAAGAAACAAAGAAAAAAGGGTTAAATATCGAAAAGAAAATATCAGAATGTATTGCTTTGACTAGTTAGGAAACAATCTACGCCCAGTTCAACATTACACTTCTTGTGAGAGTGTTCGACCAACTTGTATTGTGCCTAACCTTTTCACTTAATGCAATCAGGCCTTATAAATGGGTTAGTTACCTCAGTTAGTTCTCTCACTAGCTTATTTTTCCCTAAGTAGCAGTTATTAAACAGGCTTAGCCACTTATAGGCCCTTGAACTCTGTGTACTAATATCTTGCTATTTATTTTATTTTTCGGCAGATGTAAGTATCAAACATTGTCTTTAATAGCTATGCAAAGTGTAGATACATTTTTTCATTTACACGTTGTGTAGGTTAAAGTGTTAGCATGCATTTTTGTAAACTCCAGCTACATCTCCTTTGAACGCATTGATTATTTTCTTAAATTGCACTTTGTTTTTTCTAGAGAAGAATAAGTTGAAATGAGAAGAAAGTAAAGATAAAATTCAAACAAGAACTGCTTAATATAACGAAAACTTTTCAGTTCAACTAATTAAGCATTCATAAGTAACGTCTGTTTTATATTTAAAACCTGTTCGACGATTTAAATCGTGTTCAGCTAATTCGACTGACTAGATGGTTCATTATTATAAAACTGATTGCTGTAAACTGATAATGCAGAAATTATTAAAATTTCAAATAAAAGTTATTAGAATAAACCACAGCAACATAATTTGTTTAGTTTGAGGGTCAATAAGGAACTACTATTCTAGCGGAAGTATGTTTTTCTAAAATGTGACTTATTTTTTAAATGTATATTAGTGAAATATTGTGTAAGGATTATTTAGCTTATTAATAGTTATTTTTAGTTTTGAAACCATATCCTTTAAATTTCCATTTTCCACCTACAACTTCCTGCCAGAATGAGATTTCAATCTCGCTTTTTGTGCAAATGAAGTAGAACCAGTATTTAATGAGAAGTTCAGTCACATGCGTACAAGCGTATAGAACTTCTCAGAAGAAGACGGCCGTAGATCTACGTGCCTGTTAGTATTTGTCGGTGAGGTTTAATTATGGGCTAGCTCGGTTAGTTATCTTTGTACAGCTTCGGCATAAGTTTATCTAGTTAAAATTAGTTCAGTTTCTTATTTTCTAACTTAAATTAAAGCCCAGGTGATGGTTTTCCTGTAAGCCAGAGAGAAGCGGTCTGTTAGCATTTATTTGAGTGAATGAAAGGGGGTTTTAACCCATTTGGACTTATAGTTGTAAGACGCGACCAACGAATACTCGCTAGACACTTCCTTAAATTTCTAGTACCCAAGTAGTTCTAGTAGTAAATTGACTGGAACTTTATAGATGATTACCGAACATAAATGGATGTACATTGGTTTAAGAATTGTATTTTAGTCCAAAACTTCCTCAGACTTGGAAAACTATCTGTATAGCATATAAAGAAGAAATATTAGACAAACGCTTATTAACAGTTACTGCCTTGAGTCGACTGACTTTAAGTGAATGGCATCTGCAAAATTAACGCAAAAAGTATTTAAGAGCGAAAACATTAATTTCATGTCAGCTGCTTAGGAACTCGATTTTCATTGTGAATTACGCTTACGAATAAGGAAAGAAAACATTGGAGGATATAAATATTAGTAAAAAAGTTTTAAAAATGGATCTTAACAGTATGAAATAAAAATATTACGAAAATGAAAGGCGAACTCCTTCGAGTTTGCTTGGAATTTTAATTAATGCCCTTCTTTCAGTTAAAAGCTGGATACCATTACATACGACGCATAGAAGTAAATTTATAATTAATTATGAGAATAAAAGCATAATTATTTGTTACTGTAGCATTGTGAAAAATGTCATCAGATTTAAATGAATTGCTACGCATAAGTCATTTATTTACAAAGTATTTTAATATAAAAGACTAGAAGTCTAATTTTTTTAAATGCCACGCAACAAATAATACAGCTTTCTCTTCATAGATCAGTTGATCTCCCATCAGTTACTATGCAGCGAAATTTTTGTAATAAGCGAACTTCTTAATTACCCGGAAAGAAATGTCAAAGGATTATTCATAATATCATGAATTTTTTGTACCTTGAAGGTTAATTAAGTTGTTTCAGAAGTAAGTCTTGTGAAAGAAGAAGAACATATAAATTTTACATTGAACACAGAAGTCTATTTTCAAATCACTGTCTTCAATAATGAAACGTATCTTACTCTTGAGAAACTGGTTGAAAAGTTGCTTTTCTTCGTAAAATGTGAATTTAATTCAGTTAATATTAAGTGAAATTAAATGATGTTATTTAAATAAGGTATGAATGAACTATTTGATTTGTTTGCTTCAACGTTTAAAACTTTTATGTTTTATAACGTTATCGCTAGGGAAATGTGATATCAGAAATTGTCCTTGTTTCAGATAAATACCTGAAACAGGTCTAAAAATATCACCATTATCTTGAAAGTACAGTGCGTGATAAAAGTCATACATGTACAACTAGAGCTCTAATGCGTTTTAATTATCCATCTGAATAAGTTCATTGTTTTTATGTGATATATGTTTACAGAATGAGAGAGATGTTTCAGATTAATCAATTTCTAACTATGCAAAGTCATTAGGTTTATTCTGATCCAGGAAATGTGAAAAATAAGCATAAAATTCAGTATTCCAACTTGGAACTCTAGGCTGTTCTGATTCGGTCAACACTTGCTTCTGTTTGCACGCAATGACCCGTGGTAAAGGAGGGGAAAATATTTTGCAATCTCTCCCAAATAAAAAACGACGGAAGGACCCAGTCTCCAAGGCTAGATAGTGACGAAGCACATTCCTCCACACGTTTAAGTTCGGGTGTTACTTGTTCGGGTGTTACTCATTAGGTTTATTTCGGAGTAGAAAGCAAAAAAATTCAGAATTGCCCTCGCAGGGATTCCAATTTCGCTTGCTAGCTTAAAATGCTTCAAATTAAATGACGAAGGTATGCGGTAAGGAAGGAAAATATTACTTTCAAATATACAAGTGAAATATAGAACATTCATTAACAACAAGAGCTTCTCATCTTTTCATGCATTTAAGAGCAGAGTATTTAAGGCGATTTTCGTACGTCTTCTACTACATTCTGCAGTGATCTCAGCAATCAGGGCAACGCAATTATTTGCAAATTATCTCAAAAGGATCGTGCTGAATTACATGAAACTTGGTACAGTTATATTTGACCCTTGGAGAGATTCGTGCAGAGACACAAAAGTAAAAAATAGAAATTATATCTATGTGGTATAGAGAATAGTATCGAAAATATAGCACACCAGAACTTCCAAGGAGGGGAAGCTGTATGAAATGTCGTCATTCTGAAAGCACAAACAGCTCTTTTTCTGTGATACTATTACAGAGCAAAATTCGCGGCAATATATTTCGTGTTTATGTTAAATAAGTAGGAGTAGTCCTCGGAGTAAGACAATGTGCTCCAGCTCATATTGACAGGAGAATCATAGCTGAAAACTCCGATAAATATCCTTGTCTCCTAGGAAAGGAAAATGAACTGGGATCATCATTGGAAAGCTTCAAATGGGGCTGCAAAGATTTCATCTTATTAAGCTTGTAGGAGACGTTTTGCAACTAGGAGCTGAATTTCAAATCCTGCGAGCTCTACTAGACAGATAACGAGTTATTGCTACGTCTTAAAGGCTCACAAATGTCTAAAGCAGAGTTAAAATAGCCTTTTTATTTTAGTCTAAATTGAACTTAAAAACACAACTTGTGCTACAGACATAACCACCTGTTGAAACCACCATTTAAGTTAAGCAGTATCGGACAGCTAAGTTCAAATGATGATAAAGTAGTTTAAGACCACAAATGCACTAGAATAAGCTGACTCAAAGTGTTTTGTAGAAGCGCAGTTTCACTCATCGGATAGCGAGAGCGCTTGATCCGGAATATTAATTTGAAACAGAGCTGGTGAAAGTAATAGATGGCGAAGATAAAATATAAGACTGCCAGAAGCTCCCTCTACTAAAGATTAAGAATCCTCAGCTTAAATACATTCAATATGCATTCTGGTGAGGAATACGGAAAGTTATAGTAAAGATCAAATTCATAATAACTAATTACTAATATAAGGTACTTTACAAGCTAAGCAATAGCATTTTTCATATAAATTTATAAGTCTCCTTCATTTAAAAATACGCTTTATTTTATATTGTAGAGATAAGAGTATATCCCGCAAAATTTCCAAAAAACATCTCAAACAGAATTCTGTTTTATAAAAACACGTAACATGTAGTTTTTACATTTTGTTTCGAATTTTCGGGAGGAACAATAAATCAGGGCCATTAGTGTGTTTAGTAATGTTGTGAACGGTAGCACGGAAGATATATACAGCATGACTAATGCATAATGTTCTCAGTTTAGTGTTCAAATCTTGGTGATGCTGTTGTACAAGCAGTGGCGAGAGCATGTAAAGTTTTCTGCTGCTATCTGTTTATGGTGGAATGAACTTGAAGCCAGCTCACAGTTTGAAGAGGTATCCTTATTCTCAGTTATCATTCCATTCTTCTTCTCTTTTGTCGACATTCATTCTATTTTAAAGTTCTTTCCACAGCACATGTACCACGTTTCTGAGTGCTTGCAACTATCGAGCCGACTCTGCTTGAAACTTGAAACTTCATGTCTGCCTATGGAGATCCATCTAAATCGGTCATTTAAAAGATTGTGTGAATTTATTTAACTGAACTGTAATTACCTAACCAATTATGTGACTGGTTATCCAAGGAAAGTAGTTAGCAGAATCATAATTAATTTGCAACTATGACATAATGGAAGGTGGAAATGTTTAAAATTTCAGCTTATTCCGAACTGCATAGCATTCATAAATCTTGCGGAGCATCCGGCACTGACTGTAGCAGAAACTGGACATAAGTCGAAGATTTCGAACAGCAGTTATGGATACTGGAGCCCCTGCGGCTTCAGTTCTGCGTCAGATTTCAACTGTCATACTCCCTTTGTTTTTACACTTTTGTTATGGTACCATATGTCAAGGCACCAATTGTTAAATACAAACTTACAATAATTATCCGGCACTGGTAGCAGAAACTGGACATAAGTCGAAGATTTCGAACAGCAGTTATGGATACTGGAGCCCCTGCGGCTTCAGTTCTGCGTCAGATTTCAACTGTCATACTCCCTTTGTTTTTACACTTTTGTTATGGTACCACCATA
>KK114974.1:664705-681271 GCA_000611955.2 Stegodyphus mimosarum
AGGGAAAAGTGATTGTATCTATTCTCAAGTTTCAGATTTCCTCTTTTGAAATGTTAAATGATCGCAACGCATCTCTTTTGACAGAAAATATTCAGAATTACTGTAGAATATTTGATGACTAGGAAAGAATTTGACAAATGCATACGACAATCTAATATTCCTATCATGTAATTTAACATTGCATCCAAGAAATCCTTAAATTATAATCACTTGTAATGTCATGCAATACAATGAACTTAACTGGATAGGTCTCTCAAAAGGTCTGTAGAGTATGTTCCCGTCTTGCTTGAAATATTAATTTTTAAACGAATTTTAATTTTTTTGATTTTCTTTCTAGCTTTTAAGGAGTGATTAAACTGAAAGCCTTTCCAGAATCTAAATGAAAATCTTAATTTCCAATAAGGCAAATCGCTCACGAGGTATCATCTAGAGAAAGAATGCTTTCGTAGATATTTGCTGAACTAAACGAACTGAAATTTACATACGAAGTAAATCGAAAATCGTCTGCAGCCACCCCATTCTCAAGTGATGGGACAGAATTGAGGACAAACAATAAACGTGCATCTTTATACTCTCATGGGCAGAGGCTGGCGGGCACATGCCTTATGAAAGTTCAGTAGACAGTTGAAATGTGTGGGTGATTACGCAACTAAGCTGTAAATTGCAGACTTTGTTGCTTTTCACGGAAATGAAAACGTGGGAAAATATTCCTGTAATTTTGATGGAGTTCACTTTATAAACGTTATTAATGGAATTAAAATTACTCTAATATTATATTTCTTGCCAATAAAATATTACTTAGACGCAATCTGAAATACTATAATTCAATTCTTAATTATTAATAATTTAATTCTTAAATAACTAGAACTGATTTGGTTAATTACGTTTCGAGGCCTTTAAGCTGGAATCTCATATTCTATCATGTTACTTGAGCCTCTTGCCTAAGGATGTTTGTCGCACTTGGCCTAAGGAGTACACCTTTAGAAGTCACAGGAAATTGCAAACATTTAACATGGGGATATAATATCGTTAAAACCATTTCTCAGTGACAGAAAATTTCTTCTGAAATGTTTATCGTTATCATCGCCCTGTGCTTCGAAGTTACGAAGGATAAAATCTACGTGAGAGAACAAAAATCTAACGTTTTAAAGACGCATCATGTCTCTAAGCTTCATATGATTTTAAAATATAATTTTTTACGTAGTTATAAATCTCGCGGACTATTATACATCTCTACATATTACTGTTCTGGTCCTTAAAAGGCACCAGACGTTAACTACTAAGTTAAATACTACAAAATAACTAACTGTTACAATTATATTCTGAAATTAAATACAAACAATCTCAAGAGACCAAATCTGTTTATTGCGTTCTGTGAAGTTTTTTCAAAAGAACTATTCCGAACAACCCCTAAGACCAAGCAGGAGTACTGATGTTATGAGCATTACACAATACATCACAAGAAAATACTCTGAATCATATAGATAGCCAAGGATATTTATTAAGGCACTATAAAAATGACATCTTATAACTTAAGTTTTCATTATTGTACCGAGATGACATGAAAAAAAATACATTTAGAATTAATTATATTTCACCGTAAAATATTAAATTTTTATGCAGTTTATCAAATTCTGCTGGCCAGCATAAAATACAAAAAAAAAGAAATTTTAAATGAATCACCGAGTATGGTATCTTAAGTTTTTTCTAATTACGAGGATGATTTCTTCGTTCAAAAGAAATTTCTTAAATTTTCACAGGAAAAGAAAATTACTTACATCAATTAAGTAATCCCTTAGGCAGATTGAAAGTATTTAATATTCATGTAGTCCCGTTGGAGTGTAAGATCTCTCTGGCCCAACTTGTCAGTCACTGGGATAGTGAGTCACAAAAACGTGCGAAGCGGTTGAAACCCTTTCATTGTACTTTTAAAATTACAACTGCGTCTACTCGACGCTCACAAACTGCGCCAACTCGGCGGTTGAACTAAAAGTAAGGTAAAACTGAAAATAAGAAACTAGATAACAAATGTCAAAAACTACCAACGAGGCTCTGAGATCTTAACTAACCGCGTTTTTAATTATCGCTGATATTCAGCAAGATTACTGATTTAACAGTTGAAGGTCTAGCACTTCTGCAAAACTAGGCACAAAGGCCGACACGCGCTGATCTAAATTCTACCGAGCAATCTCTCCAGCGTAGCTTCAAAGCAAGATTTTTCACGCTCGTTTCGTCTACTATTTAACTCAACTAGCTTCCGCTAAATTTGAATAAACTGCGCGTGCTACTGTAATTTACATACTCTGGCACGGGCATTTCTAGGGGAAAAATGAAGGCTAAAAAGGAAAGGAATATGAACTTAAAATAAATGTTAGTTAAAATAAATATAAACCCTACAGGAGAAAAATAAGTACTTTTATTCTATCATTCAATTACTCAATTAAGGGTAAATCAAAGGGTTAAAGTAGAATTAAAATTTTATTTGTTCCTTATCTTTGCAAAAAAAGTTAAAGTTAATCTCAACCAAAAGAGTTAGCAACTTAAAGAGTAAAAGAAGTAAAATTTAGCTAAGGTTACTAATTTAGGATCTCTGTCTTAATTCATATATATAAATTTTAATTACTTCCCAAGTTAATGTTAAATGGTTCTAAACAGAGTAAATGCACTGCAATTGCTTAACTTAACAGCCTGGATTTAAGATCCAACAGAAAAACTCCTGACAATAAGTTAAATAGATTTAATTAGAGATTAAACATACATATTATTATTTCTTACTTTAATAAATCATAGCTAGAAATGTTCCTTTAATTAATCATATCCATTCCATTATTTTTGTGAATTTAATAATCCTTATTATTTAAATTCATGTTTACTGAATTAAGGTTGAAAGGTGTCCTTAAAATTCGAGTGAAAGGAGGAAAATCCGTTAAATGCCGTTGAACAAGGCACTTCACCGAACATAATCTTGCCAGCTATCGATGTTATTCTGGCGACCAGAAGGCCCATCCTAGTAGGAAGATGGAAAATGCATTGAGATTCGAAGAAAAACAATCTAGACTCCCCGTCCGGATAAAAAGGATGGCAACGTGCAGAGGAGTAGTAGCATATCAGATCTCCTTAGACGTACATCTTTATTCTTCTTTATTAAATCATCCGTTTATAGGAGTGAGCATCAAGCCGAAAAGGCTTTTTTTTCAGGTCAGATGCCTTGGACATCGAACTTTTAACGGTCGCCCTGGGAAATCATGGCGGCTCTTCCAAGGAAGGAATCGCGAGTTCTTTTAACAGCTGCTATCCGAGGCAAAAAGAGAGAGAGAAAGGCGTGCGCTCGGGTTTTTAATCGTCCAGAATCCCGAATTTTCCAAATTCACCCAAATTGGTGAAAAGGTATGCAAATCTCACCAAGCACAAAACAGTGCTGCGAAAATCTAGTTTTTCCCTCTACACACCAAAAAAAATCCACCTTCGCCACCCCCTTCGCGAACGGAAGAGGGGTGAGGGAAAGAATGTAACAACCCTACTACCCAAGCTGTACGACCGGACGCTGAACACGACCTTGGACGAAAAGTGCTCGAAAAAACACCCTTTTAGCAGAATAAAACTTTTGACCCGAAATTCACAATTTTAACAATTAAATGGGCATAATTTTCCAACGGGGCGACGTACAGTCATGAAAGTAGATTCATAAGAAAGCTAAATTTCTTCTCTCTAAGAGGTATAAATTTCGTCCATGTAAATAAAAAGGAAGTATTTTTAAATTTCAAATATTACGCAGAAAGCAACCGATTTCCCATTGTCTCCTTTTCCCGAAAGCTAGTACTATCGAACGCGTAACTGTAAGAATGAGAACCCTGTTTAACTCTGCATAAAAATAATTGATTCATTAACGTAAACGGCACAACTAGTGAAGAAAAATTTAGAATAAGAATAAATTAATGCATATAATTTTACTCACTCAATAATTAATTATCAAATAAACTGCAATTAACTACATATTAATCCACAATTCTAATCTAACTAAAATCGCTACATAACATTACACAGCTCTTGGGTATTTACCTAAACGTTCTTGATAAACTCTTTTTCAGTTGATTCAACTGTTAATCATATTTATTATCTAGGAACAATTTTCTAAATTGTTGTCCTCTGAAAATTCCTTGATCACATAGGCCTCAGCGCTACGAAATCTGTTTCAAATGTCTGCTCAGTCCTTCCCCTTTTTTCCAACTGCCATAACCATGTTCTTTGTTAAATCTTAGTTGACAGAATAGCAGAAAGTGTATTTTTATCAAGATCCAAAACTGCTGCTTTGGTTTCATTGAAACTGTTAATATAGTGACCTCTGATTTATTTTATGCTTTTTTATATTGTTTCCCTGGAATGAACTATATCTTTTTTTCTTATATTAATATGTGTTTGCATGTGCAATAGACTTCTTTAAACGATTTCGCAGCATCGTATTGTAATAAAAACACGGTTCTAAAACTTGAACTAAATGTTAACATTTCGCCTATTGTAGAAGGTTGTAGAGATATTAGGTATTTTTTAAAGCAGGAGCGATGGAAATGAGCACTGCCCTCTCTGGGATTCGAAAAGATAATAAATACCTTCCTAGTTGCTTAATGTTAAATAAATTAAACTTAATGTAGCTCTGCATCTCTGACTTAATAATACTTTATAAGGTTAGGACCACCAGTATGACTTTATCTAAGTTCTAACAAATTCTATTGCTAAGCCCAATTTTCTGAGTTCCTCAGAAGTGAAAACGCATTTCATTGCAATCCTTGAAGTACACTGCCCTCCAAATGTTGTTTTCCAAACCTTTCCATTATAAAAATGTCAGTAACGTTTAAATTCACTGTTCATATGCATGACAGTAGTGAAGTTCAAGAAAATATATGCAAAAAAATTAGCTACCACTTTTATTTTATAGAAATGAATATTTATATAAAAGTTGGAGAAAAAATGTAAAAATTGTAATTTTTGTTCACGAGTGTTTATCTTAAGCAGTTATTACACTTTCGTGGAGAAAATCCAGGAGAATCGTTTCGTCGTAGAGGAGAAGTCGTTTGCCCGATTCGTTGAGGACTCGTTTTCAACTATTAAAGTACTATCTATAGTTAGAAGTTATAAATATTTCAACTGCGAATATTTTGTATACTGTAAATAATGAGATTCCTTTCAATTTAACTGAAGGTTTTGATAAATCTCTTCTAGAAGTGATACAGATTTATCAATATAACCTCCTTTTGCGTAGTAGGTTAAATTAGCATGATTTTTCCTTTATATTTTAATCAGTTAAAGGGGAATTTCATTATTACTAGTCTTGATTCACAAACGTAAGACTGAGTGATCGAGATTAAATTAGTTAGGTTACAAAGCTTCTTATCCTTTAAGGTAGCATTTTTAATTGGCTTTTGCGAAGCAGAAACTGTAACGCAGTGCAAATTGGAAATTCTCTGAATCATTCATAGTCTGCGATGAGTTAATTTTAATTAACTTACTGGCTTCTTTGAGTTCGAATTTAATGAAACAGGATGAACAAAGGTCGTAGCACAAATTTTGTCTCAAATGCTTGTTTGATATTCACATGATTAGAAGGATAATCCGCTGTCTTTACGACTTGTGTATGTTTCTCACCTATCGATGAATTCCTAAGCCTTGAGTATCCACGAATAAGCTTATCATTAAAAGTGAGGAAAGTTCCTGGCCTAAAGATGAGCTGCTGGATTACATTCGTGCGATGTGAAGTCTAGGGATTTGAGCATCTTCTACGAGTGTTGAGGGAAACAGGGCTATGGTCATTAACCACTCTTACAGCTTAAAAATGGCTTGCTTTTGATCATTAAGGATTTAAATTGCGATGATACTAAACTTGTCATACTGACCATCATGTAATTGCAAAATCTTTCAATGGTAGAGCAGTTAATAGTCATCCATGCGAAAATTCAGATATTAAGCAAAACAGATTATACTAAGGCAATTGTTTTATAGTCTCAAAAATACTTTAAAAGCTCTCATAATATTATAGAAATGAATGTTTCCATACTTTCCCACTATTAGTTTTGTTATACCAAATATAAGCAAACTTGGCGTTTGCTGATCAGAATTTAAAGTAACGATTGAAAGCAATAAAATTAGTTGTTCAACGTATAAATCCCAAAGTAAAACTACTTCCTTTCTCAGCATAATTGGCAAATAGTATCCATTTTCATCAAAATAATTAAGTACTTTGCTTCCGAATGTTTTTGAGCAGAACGTTTTATCGGCTCCTGCATAATTTGCTTTTAAAGGTAGGAGTAAAAAGATTGGATAAACACAAATTATTCTGTAGTTATACTTTTCTTTGTCAATGTAGAGTTTGTCTCATAAATTTATTACCATTTCAATAATCTATACTCAATTAAGGGATTCTCATTTAAATGCGGTTTTTCGAAGCTAGAAAAAAAGAGGATGGCGTATTTGCAGGTGAAGTAGTTTAAATTCTCTTGGGTGAAGGGTAATATTCTTCACGGTTCTCATGACGGAAATGAAAATGGCTTGATATGTAATTTATTCACTATTATTAATGTTCATTTGCATCCTCATCACAATAAATGAGAGTATTCTAGTAGATTATGGTATCAGTGGCAGCCAAGTGTAGCACATCCAGGGGATTCCAGCAAATTTTCGGTAAAAGGCTTCTTTTAAATTTGCAAAGGATGATAGATTGTTCTAAAACACATGGCTAAGTTGGTCGCACTTATAGAAATATACTGGCGTCATGTTTTAAGATGAAAAGTGTTATGATATATTGAGAAATCAGCTGACTATTCTTTCGTCATTAACCATTCTTAACAAACATTTTTCTGAAGAGCATTGCTGCTTTAATAAATTTTTTTCCCGTCTCCAATAAGAAGAATATTAAGATTTCATTAAGGTGTTGGTGCCCAGTATAAAACACAGTATATTTATTTAAGCCAAAATTAAGGCATACGTTTTGGGAAAAAAATATATCGATTATTTTATCTGTCTCCAGAAATCTTTAAAACGGTTTTGCTAATAGATGAAAACCGAAATCAAATATAAAATTTCACATGTATAAAACTCATTATTCAATTTTGTATGCACTTTTCTGTAAAGTTTCATGGCTGTGCATTTTAATATAATGCACGTTAGTTAGAGCAGAAGAATATTAAATTGAAATCTGATGTAAATTAATGTAGATTAAAATGTAACAGAAACCAGTAAGCATAGCATGCAAAGGAAACTCATGAGAAGCAATATTACAAATTCCATGGTTTTAAATTATTTCACCTGGCCACCTAATGTTTATCAAGAAACGTTACTTGTATACTTGGCAAGTTATCTCTCTTGTACTGTTTTATTGATAGCACAAATTACAGCTTAAGTATAAAATTAACCCAGGGCTTTATTAGCTATTCCTGGTGGATTTTACAAAATTTCAAACGGTAACGTAAACTAAGATATAACTGCTACTTGAATTTAAATTTTGGCCCTGGACAAAGTTTGCACAGAAACTTCAACGATTTTTTTATCTAATGAGAAAATATTTTAGATCCTGTTTAGAAAAATTATGCATTTAAATCGTTTCGTTTTAATGTTCTTTTGCATTCAGTACGCAGATCTTCATCACGTTTAACCTCATTTAATCCTTTAAACCTAGATAAAGATGCTTCGATTTCATTGAAGACATCATCATAAGGAAAGGCTAAAAGAACTTTATAACATATTTTATTTCTGATTGCAACTTATATGTTAAAATTCTTGAATGTAAGATTATATTTTCAAAAACATTTAGGACTTATATTTGCGATATATAGGTTAAAATAGGGTGCGTGTAAGATTATAGTCTAAATTAAATATTTAGAACGTTTAAATTTAGGCAAAAACAAGGTTGACTTTTTGCCTAATTTAAAAGTTTGCATTAGCAAGCTTTTCTTCCACTTGATTTAGGGCATTAGTTAGCTTATATTCTTTTAAATCTAAGACATTTAGTGAGTTCAAATATATTGTGTTAGAAGTGACAGAAAATGCCTGTCAAAAATGATAAGAAAATAACTCAACAAAATATACTGCGTTACTCACTGGACGGTTCCATGTGTTCTGTAAGAATAAGAGCTATTAGAAGTGAAAGTGACAGAAAGTGGCAGAAAGTGTCTGTCAAAAATGATAAGAAAAGTACAGCTTTAGTGCAAAATTAAAACATAGTATTTGCCGCCCAGAGAGAAAAGTAGTTGGTGACTCTGACTGCCGTACCGAAGGGACCGAGCTCGAATCTCGGAGACGAGACGGCTGTAAATTGTCTGTCCTTTCATACGAGACAACGATGGCTGTCCACTAGGTGCCTCCACAATAAAATGACTGTCTCCTCTGACCTTAGTAATCGCGAAAAACTAAAATGGCTAGTGCCCGCCATGGAAAAAAAGACTATAATATTTTTAACTGAACAGCTATTTTAAAGTTTCCCGCGACATGTCTATTTAATTTTCTATATGTCTTACAGCAAAGTATCTGAAGATTATCACTTGGGGTATTCGAAATGAATCAAACTTGCTGAAATGCTTATAAGGGAGATTTTACGTAACCATCGAGAGAATAATTAAAATAAATCTTTCATAGCAGTCTTCCAGCTATGCTATTAACAGTTAGTGAAGACATTGTTTCTGAGAAAATTTACCTGTACGTTGAGTAGATTTTAATTTTAAATGCTTTAATTTGCATAGCTAGTAGCAGTCTTTGATTAAAAAATGATTTATGTTACTATTTACATTTTGTTTTTTAAGAATCAATTTAAGTTCTTTTAGGGTTATAATTTGCTTTAGGTAATAATAAAATAGAAAAGAAGATAGAAGGTCTAGGCCTAATTTGTACGCAGGTGGAAAGTTACGCTAGATCATATAGTATTATTTAAATTTACAAATTTCTTTCAGAGAGTTTACTTTCAACTAAACAACAGCCTTTGGTGTTCATCATAACACGTTTTTAAAGAAAGGAATCTCTATAACTGTGAATGCAGTCGAACCTTTCTTTGCAAAACAAACGTTACAAATGTTAAGCATGTTAATGAATATTTATTATGCATATGTGTTTATTTTAAAGAAATTAAAATATATTCCAATGAATGTTTATTATATTTCGCTCTATACATGTTTTTATCAAGTCTGCTCGCTTATTTTAAAGAAATTTAAATACATTTGAATGTATTGAAGAGAAACGCATCTGCTGAAGACATTCTTTAAAACCTCTTAATTTTCATTAAAGCTATATATAAATGCTCATTTTTTAAAGTGAAACGTGCTTCAATAATATATATTTCCAGTTCCTTTTGTGGGGTTTTCCTATTTAAATCTAAAGTTCTAACTTAGAACCCCACGAACACTAATAAGCGAATAATCGCTTAAGTATGTGAACAGAACACGTAAGACTTAAAGAGGGTTCATAACCCTTTATTTCTCAGGATATTTACAATCAGTTCTTACTTGGAACTTTACACAAAGCTGCTACTCGGGCTTGAACTTAAAATAATAATAATTTAAGCTAAATCTAGCTTAACTAATTTGTTAAAGGGTATAGCCGAAGCTATCAGAATCTAACTAATTGGCCCCTAAGTATTAATTAAATCGGCGAAGCCAAACAAGGGCATAAGGTATGGTCGAGCGTAATAACAGCTAAGAGAGACGTAGCCAGAAGGCAAACGCGAGCTAGTCAGGAAATCAGACTCTCTCTCTTGAAGTCGGTTAAGTCACGACTTAAATAGTACTTTTTCTCATTTGCATTACCTGCGTTTCTGAATTAACATTCTGGCAGGAAATTGTAAGCTGAAATAAGAATAAGGTAGGAAAGATACAAAACTTAAAATAACTGTTAATAAACTTAGGATAAACCTTACACTTTAATAATTTATTACTGAATAGCTGTTATTTACTCATTAATTTTTCTTTTCGTTTGCTAAACGTTTTCTGCAATAAACATAGCAGGTAAAACAGTAACACACCACCGGCCTATTACACACTCCCGCTTTGAGAAATATATCAGTTTGCTTCATTAAATATAAGAAATTTCAATTTTGAACGCTATTTATATGCGCTATGCTATTTAAATGCGTTCGTACGTTGCACCAAAGAGTTACAAATAAAACACGTTAAAATAGATTTAGAGCTGTACCAATTACTTCCAGAAATATATCATTCTGCCTTTCATTGAAGATATTTGCCTTTTATTTCCTAAGCAAAGAATTGAACTCATAATTTTTTAAATTGTATTATCGTATTCCGTAAATTCACTCAGCGAATTGTAAAACATATTTCATAAGAAACTAGTCACGTTATTTGTGTTAAATAAACTAATTTATCTTTTAGTTCTAATATCTTGAATGACCAAGTATCATTAATGATTATTAGTATATGAGACGGTGGTGATTGTTCATTATAATGAAATAAATATTTACGAAACGTTTGTTAATATGGTATGTAGCTGAATGCTTTTTGGATCTACTTAAACTATCATGCGAATCACTCAAAAGAGCTAAAATGTAATGAACTTATGTAATAATTTATTCAGATAAAAACGGTATTTTTCCTAAGCGCATTTTTTATTTTTTTATTTTATTCAAAAGCTTAGCCTTGTTTCAGTTTCAACTCATTAAATTTCGTAGAGTATGCATTCCTTATAAATAAATTTTCTGTAACTCTGGATTGACGGACAGGCTTTCTCTAACTACACGATAATTCTAGAAGCCGCCATATAAATTTAAGCTGGAAATCGATAATAAAATAAAAGGAATTAAAAAATGAAAAGAAAAAGATTAGATGGTCTCCTCTGGAAGAAAATATTTCAAGCATAAAAAGTATAAGTTCAGTAAGCAATAAAAATACGGTCATGGTATTTCTGTCATTTTTATTAAAAGAAAATATTGTGCTATGTTCTAACTACGTTTCAGCAGAATATCTTGAAAGAATATCCAGAAGAGAATGGGGACTATGCTTTTAGAAAGCTATATCATGAAATAAATCATAAAACATGAAGATAAGGTATGCTTTCTTAACTAGTGCTTGATCTCGAAACTTGAAATTAAAAAAAACAGTAAAAAATCTTTCTGTAAAAAAAGTAAAATCAGAAGCTTATGATTTAAAACTATCCGAAAAGGAATTATGAGTTATTGCAAAATTTGCCAAGATGGCTAAAATTTTCTTTAAATTATAGTCCCTTATTCTTTTGCATCGTAAATTAACGAGCTCTAGAAAGATAGTAGAGGAATTATACTCGGGTCTTAGGCTACAGACAAAGTCAGAAGAAGTGTTTGAATGACCTTTATTCAATCACAAAGAGTTCATAGATGATCCCACTTGGGTTCACATAAGCCAACACTTATGGCTTAACAAACAAGTAATGTGGAACTTAAAATAAAATGTAATTAAATAAGCATAACGTCTCACAGAATTAACGCGTAGGAAGGCTCTGACTCGTAGAAGGACGGAAACAAGCCTAACGACTAGAAGCATTCAATGCAACAAAATCAAATCGCTATTAGATCAAAGTGACAACTTGAACTTGAAGCAGACATACCACGGTCTGAAAATCAACTTTCGAAACCTTCGCTAAAATAGTACTTCTTCCTCTCTTAATATGAATTTTAGCAAATTGATTAACATTTTTGCAGGATGGTGTGGGTGAAAAGGCGAGTGAAAGGAAAGTAGCTTTCACTGAAAAATATCTGTTAGCCAAAATAAATAAATAAATCCTCACAAAGTATTTAATCAAGTGTCTGGGAAGAATGTGTGTGGCATATTGGGGGAAATATAAGTTCTTTACGAAACAGGAATTTATCTGAAATAAAAGCAGCGATATAACGATCTTAATACCCCTGTATTTAATCTTCAATTGAAATTGTAAATGCATAATGAAAGAATAGTAGTATGCACTTCGATTTAATTATTAACATTTCAATTGTATCAGATAGAGAGCTTTGGCTTTCTCTATATACAGATAAGTGTTCAGGTTATAGAGTAGTTAAGTTTGTCTGAAGTAAAAGACATGAAAACTGGGCGATGCCCTCGTCGGAATTCGAACCCTGGACTTCTCGAGTTCGCCTCAAGTAGGCTTCCAACTACACCATGTGGAAATGATGGAGAAAATACCTTATATACTCCACTTTTTAAGGGCGATTGGAGATTAGGGTACCCATTCTCCAAGTCCTGGGAATGACGAATCATCGTTCACTACCTTTTAGTTCGAGCGCCACTTGTACAGTCACTAGGTGGTTTGTGGAAGCAGGAGATGCCTTATAAGGTCACTGAACTATAGGGACATTTTTTCATTTTGTTCGTCTTGCATAGGAGATGATGGACAGAGCTAACGCCATTTTTACAAAGTAGAGTAATACGAAAAGAAAGATATATATATTATATAAATGACCACTATGCTAAAAAAGCAAGTCAGTTGTTAAAGAGAGAAAGTGGAAAATTAAATCTTAAAACATTCTAAATGACATAAATTGAATGTTAAGCAAAGAATATGTTTCCCCCCGAATGTTTTCTAGCAACATTCATAGTCAATATAGTAGTGAACTACTGCTCACATTCATGCTAGATACTCTGAGAAAATAAGATACTTCTGCTTTCGAGTCATTTGACAAAATGACATCAAAACCTCGATGTGATAAATTGATAGACTTTCCATGCATTTAGAACGATTTTGTAGTTATAATAAAACTAGTAGTGTCAAAGTTAATGACGTGATAGAGAAAGATTACTTTGCAAATTGTCTGTTCGAAATAAACTTGGTTCTCACACCTTGATTTGCCCCCTTCGAGGTAAATCAACAAAGTTCGAAAGTTCAATAGCCCAGTCTCTTTAGTATCTTTATTACTCTACTGCTTCTTGACGTCCGAGGGGCCGCTGAAATATCCTTCTGAATTGGACTGTCATTCTGTGATGTTGCTGGCTGGTCATTACTAGGATTTTGATCTGGTATAATGGGATCCCCAGAAGAAATAACTTCTAGGGGGTAAATCTTTTGGACTGGACGAACGAGATGACCAAGTGGAGTTTTGACTTTGACGAATCTCACATAGCCGTCCCTACCTGGATACAGTTCTTCAATCACTTCAAGTGGCTAATTAAGTCTCTTCTGAATTTCAGAACCAACAAGGACCACTTCTCGAAATTTGAAAATTTTGTCAGATGTGCCAGCTTTTTGCGCCAACTGACCTAAATATTCTTTCCGGAATCGTCGTCTGAATTTTTCACGCAGTTCTTGGCAATAACGTTCTCTCTTTACCAGTTTATTCCTATCCAAGTGATCAAGATCCGCCGTTTCAATCTCTCTTACATCTTGGAGAAAGTTGGACGGAGTTAGAGGCCTCAACTCATCTGCATCGTTGGAGACGTATGTTAACGGGCGGTTGTTAACAGTGGCTTCTACGTCGCAAAGAACTGTGAGCAGTTCCTCATACGTAACAGACGACTTACCAAGAACTCGAACAAGTAAAGTTTTCATTATGCGAATTAGTCTCTCCCACAAACCGCCCCACCATGCTGCGGTTGGGGGAATGAATTTCCATTTAATCGGATTTAGAGTTTCAAGAGCAGCTATCTTTTGCCACTCAATTTGGTTCAATGCATTAGAGACACCGATAAAGTTCGTGCCGTTGTCACTATAAATAATTGTCGGACGGCCTTGTCGAGTGATGAATCTTCTCAATGCTTGTGAACAGCAATCAGCACTTAAGGATGTCACAATCTCCAAATGTATTGCTCTGTAAATTTTCTGGTACCAAATGTTCTGGTGTTATGGTACCAGACGTTAAATACCAACTGTTACAATTAAAACCTGAAATTAAATAATTTGCCTACAATAATATCAAAACCAAACTTCATTGCGTTGTGTATAACTAACCCGAACAACCCCTAAGACCAAGCAGGAGTACTGGTGTTAAGAACATTACACAAGACATCATAAGAAAAAAACTCTAAATTTTCATATGCAGTTATCAAACTCTGCTGGCCAGCACAAAAATACACAGGAATTTAATGAATCACAGAGCATTTTGTTTTTACCAATATTGATAGAGATTACTTAATTCAAGAAATTTCTTAATTTACTCAGGTAATAATTGCATACATCAATTTAGCAATCCCTTAGGCAGTTAGAAAATATTACATATTCAAGTAGACCCGTTGCAGAAAAATGACTGCATTTATTCCTACATTCAATTACTCAATTAAAGGTAAAGTAGAATTTAAATTTTTATTTGTTTCCTTAATTTGCAAAAATTAAAGTTAATTCTCAACCAAAAGTAGTAACAACTTAAAGTAAAAGGTAAAATTTAGATAAGTTAACAAATTTAATACTCTGTCTTAATTCATTTTATATAAATTTAAATTACATTCCAAGTTAAGGTTAAAAGTCCTAAAGAGAGTAATAGTGCAGCAGTTGCTTAAATAAACAGCCTGGATTTAAGATCCAGCAGAAAAACCTTTGACTAAAAGTTAAATAGAAGTTAATTAGACATTAAATATACATATAATTACTTCTTACTTTAATGATTCATCACTGGAAAATTTTCTTCAATTAATCAAATCTCTTAAAAAATTTTAATTAGCCTTATTACTTAGGAAACATGTTCACGGAATTTAGGTTGCAAGCTGTACTAAATTTCAGGTGAAATTAACAATCAAAAGTTGAACTCACTTGAAGGGAAGAAATTGAAAACTTAATTAAGCATTAACTCATCTAATGGATTTTTCTCCGGATGACCAAACCTTCGCAGATGTTGAACGAGGGACTCCGGCGAGAAATCTTGACACTTGGGTCAGACAATATGAAGATGGTAAAGTGCATTCGTGCAGCAAAACAAGAGCTCCTAAAGGTTCCTCCCCTTTCCGTCTAGTCTCATCCTGGCGAGTTGATGGTAGTACTCGGATCTAAGTTGCATCCACTATGGTGTTAACGCATTGATTCGATGAAAAAAAAACACCATTCTCGACTCCTACACGGGGATGGTAAAGTGCGGAGGAGTATACGTTTCAATTCATAATTTTAGATGTACATCTTTAGGACGTAAACATGTCCACTACCGGACCCCCCGGGTCAACATTTGCTCTTCCAGAGGAAGAAAAATGAAGCGTCTTCTTACAGCTGCGAATCCAAGGCAAAAAGGGCTGAGCATGGCCTTGCATGACGATTTTAATCGTCCAGAATCCAGAATTTTCGAAAATCACCAAATTTGGTGAATTAGTATGCAAATCTCGCCAAACACAAAACAGTGCTGCGAAAACTTAGTTTTTCCTTCTTCACACCAAAAAAAATTCCACCCTCGCCACCCCCTTCGCCAACAAGGAGGGGTGAGGGAAAGAATGCAACAACCCTACCACGCAACCGGACGCAGTACATGACCTTGGACGAAGAAGTGCTCAAAAACGACCCTTATAGCAGAATAAATTTTTAGACACGAAATTCAACAATTTTAGCAATTAAATGGGCATAATTCTCCAACGGGGCGACGTACAGTCATGAAAGTAGATTCATAAGAAGGCTAAATTTTTTCTCTCTAAGAGGTATAAATTTCATCCATGTGAATAAAAAGGAAGTATTTTTAAATTTCAAATATTACGCAGAAACAACCGATTTCCCATTGTCTCCTTTTCCCGAAAGCTATTACTATCGAACGCGTAACGTAAGAATGAGAACTCTGTTTAACTCGCATAAAAATAATTGATTCAATAACGTAAGCAATACAATTCGTGAAGAAAAATTTAGAATAAGCATAAATTAATGCATATAATTTACTCACTCAATAATTAATTAACAAATAACTGCAATTAACTACACATTAATCCACACTTCAAAACTAACTAAAATCACTACATAACAATCCCTCCCCCAACCGGGAAAAAATTTTTGGCGAGCCAAAAATTTTTAATAAAAGAGACAACGGCAATGGGTTTACAAACGAGTTATACATTGCAAGAATACCAGAATGTCAGTGAATCCCAATTGTCAATAGTAGACGAGAAAAAAAACACCCCTAACAGCGTTCAATATGCCTGAGCCTCAGGAGGTCTGTCTGACAATCGTCAAAGAACCAAAATTGAAAAGTTTTGACAAACAGCCATGACACACCCCCAAAAAAAATAAAGTATAATATGTAATAATGTTAGATAACATCCCCCATACAATGCTAGAATAAGAGTATACAATGCAAATAACAGTACACATAAAAATACAATAAACACCTAAACGTTATATACTGGTGCAAGGTGTCGAATACAAAACAGGAGCTATACAGGTGCTCCACACACAAAAACATATTTTTTTTCAATGCAAGTAAAAACAATCCTAAAACTAAAACTTTATAAGTTGTATACCATTGCATACAAGCCCTGAGTCTCCATTTGCTAAAGAGACAAAACACTGAACCAATTCCAAGTTCACAACCACCGCTTTCCCCAAAACGAAATACGAGAAAGGTGGAATAAAACAAAACCGCAACTATACAGCGCCGAAGTAACTCACAGAATCCCAGTCAAAACATAATTGGTAGTGCTGCAATCAAAAAAAAAA
>KK114974.1:691433-741373 GCA_000611955.2 Stegodyphus mimosarum
GCAAGTTATTAGACAAGTAAGGAACGTCACTATACCTATTCAGGTCACTATACTAGCTGAGTGTAGCACGTCGGCAACGATGCTACCGGCAGTCCGTCGAATGGGAATTTTTCAGTTAAACCAAAGTGGTTATGAAGCCTTGATATACAGGAGATTAAGTATACTGGCAGCCAAACTGCTGGGAGTCAGGTTTGGTGAACATCGTGGCCTCTTACAGCCTCGACTTCTGACTCGGTCTTCAGTGAAAATTCCCAACAGGAAAGTCTTGATTTCACTTGCAACGTGGGGCTGGGTACCATCCTGCATGAAAGTGATGATAGGTAACTCATGTCATTCCAACATTGAATTAACATCGTGGTCACGCAAAAGCGTAACATACCATTCCGTAGTGACTGTACAGGTTTTCCAGTAGGATACAACTCTGAGAGGCGTAGGGACTCCCAGACCTAGCTGTTACCTTACACGGTGATAGCGACCCAACCCCTTGGGCGGTCCATGGTGGCGCACCCCCTGTCAACCCAGGGGGAACGTGAACGAACGATGAATAGAGGCATGACATAATAAATATGTGCAGTGGACAGCTTTCGCTGCCACTATGAGAATATTATAGCAAGATTAAGAAAGTCATTCCCCATGCGTTGACCAAGGGGAGTCATAACCCCAAGGACAACCCACGTAATCTAATCATATAGCTCCACCACAAACAGAGGAACGGACACGGCAGTACCTGTACAGTCCCTGCCAAGCCCGGACGAACCTTAGAATGAACTAGGGCTCTAGTCCTGTGAAGTCAACTTATATACCACCGTGGTTGAGGACAATTCTCTTCAAAAACGAAATGGTCCCGGATGAAAGAGGTGGTGAAACTACAACTGTCACATAAGAAGAATACAGTAGCTTGGTCAGGTAGTCACGAGGGTTTGATACCCCACAGGTGCGATTATCTTGCGTGTTGTCATCGTGCAGTGAAAACTTGGTTTCATATCTCCACATGACTTTCAGCAACCAATCAAGTTCCCATTCCATTTCTGCCAGCGCTCATGTAGCAAAAATGTGTCTTTCATCTGTATCTGCTTGTATTTTGTACATATAACATATACTAGATTCCGTGTAGAATAAGTCGAATTGATGATTTCGGAATCCTTGTTATTCTTCTAGCATCAAGAGCACCTCTATTCCTCGTTGATGTCTCAGTTGCCAGTTCTTTCACTTTGTACAACATGGACGAGGTCCGCGCTCAAGGATGATCTGCCACTCGGGGGACATTCCTCCAAACTCCCCGTTTCCTCAAATTGTCGTGCTTGATTCAATATCCCATTCATTGAAATAGGGTTTTTTGAGCATTCAGTTCTTTTTCCGTGCGAAATGTTCGCAATGCGATACTTGTTAATTCACCATTCTTTTAGAAAAATTTAACCACACGTGTTCGATCTGGTAATGATAGAATGCCGCTTCGAATGCTTCGTTGCTGCCGCTTCGAATCACTTGCCCATTTCCAGATAGGTGCTTAAATGCTAGCTTTATTTGCATAAAATGTCTTAGCACATATTTTTGTAATAACGTTTTTTTGTACATAGAAAAAAATCCAATGTCCTTCTGATCATATTCTTGCAAACCGAATTTTTTTCCGAACATTACTTCTTTCATTGTGAAGTTCTGAAGTTTGGTCGAATTCATTAAGCACGTATGTACATTGTTAACTAAAGTAACCTTCATAAACGCGAATTTCTTACTCTTTAGAATCCTTTGTGTTTATTAACAACTACGCATGCGGCGCGAGTAAACTTAATGCCACAATTAAGTTACATCTCTAGAAATATATCCTTTAAAAGGCTTGCGACGCATACTTTAACAACTTGAAAATGATTTCTAATGTAAGAATTGATAATGGATGCTTGTAAATTTTAAAAGGTGTTAAGAAAGCATCCAAGGATTGTAAAGTGTATTAGATAAATATCTATTGAGTTTTATTCTATAAACGATTTAACAACAACATATATTGAAAGTTTAATTGTAATGCATAAATAACTGTCTTTGGAAGTCTGTGCAAAATCCGCATTAATAAGTATATTCTAAACAATATATAGATCGAAATTTTAATGTTTTAGAATGCATGATATTAACAGGATTTACAGGGAGTTCAGATTATATTTCACGTGTCTTTCTTAAAAATCAAACAACAAAAGGTTTTAATTTGTTCCTTCAAAAATTTGTTTCAATTCAGTATCGTGTACTTTATTGGAAACGTATCTGTGCAATTATATCTGAAGGTTTAAAATCGTACATTGGGGAAAGATTTCTAACAGAAGTAGGTATTGTATTGCACTTTCAACTGAAACGATTTCATTGCATTTTCAACTTTGAATTCAAATCCCCTAAGTGAACAAAGAAGACCTAAGACTGTAAAATACGAATTGATTTCAGAAGAGTGGATTTGGAAGGAAGCCAGAAAGCTCTTTCTGAGCTTAACAAATTGTTGACTTCGGCTGTGAAGTATTTTCTTGGAAATAAAAATATGGGCTGACGCATGTGTAACTGCCTGGAACTCAATGAAAAAAAACCATAAGATCTAATCCATAGCATTAGCACAAAATATTTCTTAACCTATTTAAAAAATGCTCTTAAAAATAAATCTTTTGATCGATAGTACTTCTGTATTAGCTGAGATTTTAAGAGAGGGAAAAAACTTCGGTTCTATAGAATGGTCCTGAAGAAAGGTCGTTGTGTCTACCAGAATTTATGATTACAAGAATTAAGCTGAACTGCAATGTGGTGTCTTTTTAACTTTTCAAGCATAAGCTAACGAACGAGTTTCTCTAATAAATTTACTATGGTTCTTGAAGGCGCATGTGTTTAGTACAAACTTTTCTTAATGATAAAAATGTTAATTAATTGTTCATACAATAGAAATGCAGTGTTTTAATAAACAATGTATTTAGTTCAAACTTGTAATACAAATATTTGACGTTTAACCATTTCATAGAAAAGAATTAGGGACTGTAGATTCTTTTTCATTTCCTAGTGCCGTAACATGAATTTCTGAAATTTTCAGAAATGTAAAACATTTAACTAGGTTAGGTTACTTTTGGTCTTTTCAACTGACATAATTAACATTTTCAATTAGAGATTCACTTCGTTGTCGCATATCCGTGCGTCAATTTTTGATCTTTTTAAGGAACTCTTTATATTATACCGTATGCTTAACTTATCTCAATTCTTAGTATTTTTACCTATTACATTTTATATTAGAATCTTAAAGTAATTTAACATATTTTATATAATCGTTGTCGATATGAATGCATGCTATTTCTACAAAATGTTCTATGCATGAGTACATCTCTCAAAAAAATCTTTAATTTACCCTAAGTGAAAAGAGGTTGTCAATATTATTGAATTTCATTTTATGGGAATATTAAATTTTACATATTTCATTGCGAGACCATTATTTAATATTAAAAATTAAATCTCTACCTTAAATACTTCATATTTTAGTTACATAATTAGAGCACTGACAGTATTAATAACTTTTCGGTAATCATCTAATTTCAAAAGGATTACGATCCACGGGTTTACTCGATTTTTCTCCCATTGTATTTTCCCCTATGGAGTTACCTTAAAGTAAAACTCTATTCAAATAATCCGTTTACACTAAAAGACCTAAAGAAGAACATTAGGACTAAAAATATCAGGCTTAAATGCCGTACAAACTGGTCTCAATTATAGTAAAATGAGCATGCGCATATTTTGCTGAACAGAGCTCCTTTTTAAAACATATGTTGTAAAGGCATGGTTTCACGTTGCATTTGTAAGGTGTAAGGAGTAATAAAAAGTTGTATTAAGTATTGTATTTCTTGTAGTTTGTGCGTTTAAACCAGCAAATATTAAATGCTTACTGTTATGTTCGCCACTTTTAAATCACCCTGTTTCTTAAGGTAAGTCCTGCATCAAAATGTTAATTAAGATCCCAGTGAGAAATTAAATCCAATATTTCTCTTGTTCTACGTATTTTGCCGAATAAGAAGGTTTTGTTTTAACTTCGTATTCATAATGAATAAGATACCCAACTAAATTCTACCCAAAACGTAAAGTAACGTTTCTTTAGTAGAGCACAAGTTTACATTCTGCATTTAGTTTTTATCAAGTCTTCTGAAAGTTTCAATAGCGCAAAGAAAAGATTTATTTGTTAACAAATAGGCATATTTGTTAATTCCTACATGAGACATATAGAACCTACTCATACAACTGAAAAATGTACTCATATACCTGAACTTCCTACTCATAGAATACACAAGGGTTATGTATCGTTAACTATTAATCCATTGCCTGCCGTGATGTCGTATAGGAATTTTCTTTGTTACTCAAATGCTGAGCTCAGGTTTGTTTACAATTGATACATAGCATTAAGAAATGTTCATTTTAATTTTAATTTCACTCTGATCATTTTAGTATATTGTTGTCTTTGTAGATTAGAGTAACGGACTGTTCATTTCTCACTTATTCGATTTGCTACGTCTTATGAAGGAAGCGCAGAAAACGTACCGCACGCAAAACCGTTAGGAATCAAAGTGGTTAAATACAGAGCGTTGCTCCATATTGAATAATTTCTGCGATGGTATAAAACATAGTTCGCAATTGCCATATTCCATAACTGAAGGTATATAAAAATGTATGATTGTTGGCAATATTTTCAATAACCGAGTCATGTTTTTATGACCTAAAAGAAACACAATTTTGAGAAAAAATATTTAAGATTTCGCAGATAATAGTAATACGAAATAAAATGTAAATAAATTTTTGTTTATTTTTGCACTTAATTCTGACGATACTGATGAGGCTAAGTGTATAAAATGTAGATATTGTATCTTATGATATTTTACAAAACATGTTAATAGCAATGATTATTCGAGAAGAAAATGTGATAAAATATTGCATACGTAATTTTCTAGAAACACTTGAATGTAGTTCTAAACAAAAAGTCTATGTTTCAGTTTTCATACAGTAACCTGCAGCTTCTATATATTATCTCTTTGATTTGCCTATTATTTTTATAGAAACTACAAATTCGTTAACTCACCATTTACATATTAAATATATGTGCATTTCAAACAAAGAATAACATCTAATATACATTATTCGTTATATAGTTTTAACAATACGCACTCAAATATTTATACAAATATTAACGCGATTTCAAGATCTGATATATATTTCCAACTGACAAGTCACTTTTCCCTCAGAAAAGAATGGAAAACATAAAAATAACTCCTTATACAATTGAAATAAGATCATTTTAAAAGTTTTACGATGTTAATGTTTTAATTAATCAATATTTGCATTACAAAAATGATTTGTTCAATGTGTTTCGTGATTATTCATATAACCTAACGCGAAAGGAATATATTTGGAATGATGTTTTAGCAACTACACGATATTTGAACGATTCTTGAACTCAAATATTTATACAGTAATAGCTATTCTAACAAAAATAACATATATATTAATAATTAATAGTGAGCGATAAATGGGTCAAAATCCTTATTTCTAAGTCTAAATTATGAAGCAAGTGCAAATCATGATCTAAAAATTGTATCAGTTTAGTTTATTTATTTCTGAACCACCATAAAATTTTCTGATTAAACTTTCAAATCATCTTTGCAGTTTGAACTGTGTTTGTAATGCATTTGAAATTTTTGTTTTGTAACGTGTTAAAGAATATAAACTATGAGGATATTGAATAAAACTGAGGCATTTGGAGGAGATGTTTCGAAACGATTAATATTCATGTTACGTATTTGGCTTATACGATATTTGCGTAGGCATTTGCAGTATATAACATCTAAAGCTCTACCATTCCGAAAACTGACTCATGTTGTAGTATATTTGCATACGGATTGGGTATATAAGTATTTTTTTTATTTATCTTGATGAAGCATATTAAACTGATGAATGTACTGCAACAAACGCCAGTTTTCCGAATGCTGCAGTATTTCCCGTTATTGTGTGTAGTGCGTAAGTAGTGAAGAAACTGGACATACTTTTGGCTACAGGATTCCGAGGTGATTGGCGTTACTTAATGATCCACTATTTCCTTTGGCAAATTAATACCAAGAGTGTGCACAATTAAGTACAAAATACTCTGCGTTTTGGAAACATATGTATGGAATAAAGACTTATAAATTTCTGGATTTTGAGGCGTGCATTTTTTCCGGGTCTATATTCTCGACAGCCTCATTATTTAATTGTTATCTAACTTTGTTATTGTTTTCCTCAATTTGTGCTTGAAATTTATACGGGCAAGAAATTTAGTAACCGTGTGTTCACGTTTAACGAATATTACGTTTCTGTGGTCGAAGTAAATCCTGAATAAAACGGTGAGCGTCTGCCATTGGCGTAGGGATGCATGAATAGAAGTAATGTTTTGCACTGAAAAATAAGACTTCAAAGTACAACGAAAGCCATTAACATTATAGAGAAATTTCTGCATTAATTAGTTCACAAAACGAACTAATCATACCATAAAAGCAAAACAAAACTGAATATATAAGTACTATATGAGTGCTTTTTATGGGAATATATGAGTACTTTATATGCCAATCTCTTTTTAATGTATTTTCTGCTGCTTCACTTCAGCTCTTTCAGAAGATGCTGTATCAGTGTATTTAATAGTATCAAGGCATAGCTAAAATTCTTCGCACTTGCACAGTTTGAGATCATTCCTTTCTTTAACAAAATATACCGTTACAAATGATAACTGATTTTTCGCATGGAAGATGGCTTAGTGTATCTACACAAATATATTCCATGTACATAAAATCTCTTAAAGTTATTATCATAGATTAATTACAAGTGCTGCGGAATCATACTCGTTAGCAAAAGGAGGGGTATTGGAATTGATTGCAATTCGGAATAAAACTTTACATTTTGCACGATAGCACAATTATCTACAGTAAACTAATTATTTGCGGTAATACGTAGTAGGGTTCCTCACTCCTTTTGGCTAAAGTAAATGTCGAGGAACCTACTGAACTGTTAAGCGACTTATCGTTGAGTTCAAATAACTAAGGACGAAGACTCAAAAAGGGTTAATTACCCTTTATTCCACTCAAAATAAGATTAACAGTTGGCCTCTTTTTCGGACTTACAACAAAACCTCCACTCGGGCTTAAACTCAGAAAAAGAAACAAGAATTAAATTATAACTAACTAAGAGACTTAGCCGAAGCTAGCGCAAGGATCTAACCTAGTTGGCCCTTAATTTAAACTTGCCGGCGACTTTCAAAAGCCACGTAATATACGGCCGAGCATAACAGCTTCAAGAGAGATTTAGCGTGGAGGCAAACTCAGAATTCCTAGCTCTCTCTCGCGAAGTAAGTTGAACCTCCCTTAAATACTACTTCTTACTCCTTTGCATTCAATGCGATTCTAAAAACTCATTCTGGAACGGAGTTGTAAGTTGAAAATAGAATCGATAGGAAAGCACATGGAAATTAAAATAACTGATATAAAATTAAAATATACCTTACAGCATTACCAGACCACTTTGTTACTTCTTGTGTGTGCAACCAGGTCTGCTGTGTTAAATGAAATTGAAAGACACTGATATCGTGCTTTCATTCCAGCGCTATAATGCTGAAAAGTCTAACTGGCAATTAGTTATGACTGTGAACTAACTCCTTATAATCCATTCCTTATGATACTAGAAAAATATAAGAGGCAGCTTCTAAAGATAAAAAGCCATTCAAAGTCCATTTTGCTGTGGTTATAGCACTTAAAGATGGATTAACCTATTTGGAAGCCTTTTATTGGCTAGACTAGAGCATGTGGAACCCATTTCTTTCAGAAAACACTTACAGATTAAACATTTATTTTATTTATGTCCTGAAAATTTCGTAAATGCTTCCTGTCGAAATTAAACCCATCATCCACTGTAGTTACTAGGTTACACTCTCAATGGATTAAGCAAATTTTAAACATGTTCATATAAAACTCTCTCATCTAAAAAACACATTTTTGAAACCCTTACTGATGTTTCATACTTAAAACGTTAATATGAGCATTTTAAGATACCGCACTATTTAACGCATTTAACATTGTAAACAAACAAATGAATTAAACAAATTCAGTAAAATGCTACAGTTTTATACAACTCAAAGTACTTAAAGCTGTCTTTTATATATTTAAAAACTTTTATAGCCTTCAGATGAAAATGAATTTCCGTTAAAGGCAATTCATTATCATTATTTCTTTTTCGGCAATCATTCATTCTGAAATGCTGCGGAGATGTGATTGTTTGCACAGATAGCACGTACGCACACATATTTATAACTTACATTGCTTATATATATATATATTAATCACATAATCAAATCTCTCTCTCTTCTGTATATGTACACTCACGTTTGTGAAAATTGCAACACCATGAAGGACTTACGCGAGTGAGCTGAAATTTTCAGGAAATGCAAAGTAGCTCATGATATGCAAATGATTAGAATTGCAAATCCGTAGCGCATGCGTATGCTGAGCAGCGCCCTCTGAACGGCTGATGGATCCGAATAAATAGACGGCTGTAGCGAGGCGTGTATGGTTATCGGTGGTTATCTGCTAGTGGTAAACGTTAACTCAATCTGTACTTATGCCTCGTCGACGAAAGAGAGCGAGATTTGAACAACTTACAGAGTTTGAACGAGGGAGAATCATCGGCCTTCGTGAAGCTGGATTGTCGTATCGTGCAGTAGCCTCTCGTGTGCAGCGTAACAGCAGCACAGTGATGCGCGTTTGGAAGCAGTGGACGGACGAGTGTCGGACAACTCGGAAATCCGGGAGTGGACCCCGAAATGTGACGTCAGCTCGCGATGATAGACACCTGGTCCGCATGGCGCGGACGGACCGTACAGCTTCCTCTAGACAATTGGCAGCACTGTGGTCAATAGCTACAGGTGTTTCATTGTGTGCTTCATCAATTCGTAGACGTCTGCTGCAGTGTGGACTGCGCGCACGGACTCCTTTATACAGGATCCCCCTAACGCACGACCATCGCCGCCTGCGGCTACAATGGGCCAATCAGCATAGAGACTGGCGTGCTGATTGGCAGCATGTCGTGTTTTCTGACGAATCCCGCTTTAATTTGTGGTACCATGATGGCCGCATTCGTGTCAGACGCTATGCCGGTGAACGCCACCTTCCGGAGTGCATTATCGAACGCCACAGTGGACGAACACCCGGAGTTATGGTCTGGGGCGCCATAGCATATCATAGACGATCTCAATTGCTACGAATTGTGGGCAATCTGAACAGCAACCGGTATATCCGTGAAGTTCTACAGCCCGAAGCTGTTCCCTTCCTTCAAAGCTTGCCAGGCGCTGTATTTCAACAGGACAATGCCCGCCCTCATACTGCTCGGATTGTTAAATCCTTCTTTGCAGCGCAGCAGGTACAGCTTCTTCCTTGGCCTGCGTGTTCCCCGGATATGTCGCCAATTGAACATGTGTGGGATGTCATTGGTCGGCGTCTTGCTCGTGATCCTCGTCCTGTTGCGTCTGCAGACGAACTTTGGGTACGCGTACAAACGATATGGAATGCTCTTCCTCAGTCAGACATTCAAACTTTGTTTGACTCCATGCCACGTCGTGTAGCAGCACTTATTGCGGCGCGTGGTGGCCACACAAAATACTGATTCTGATCTCTTGTTCTTGTTTGTTTGCTTTGAACATTTAATCATTTATTTGTACCACTACCACTCAACTGTGTATTAAATTGCATTCAATTATGACGATTCCTTCTTGGTGTTGCAATTTTCACAAACGTGAGTGTATATATATATAGATAGATAGATAGAGAGAGAGAGGTTTAATTTATGTGATTACGGCAAAGAATCGAGGGCTATCTGTCTACATATAGATAAATAGAGAAAGACAGAGAGGGAGAAAATGCAATTAATAAATGCGTAAATATTTATTTACCAATGTCTGAATTTTCGAACTTTACTTTCAAATACTTCTAGTTTACGAAATTCAAAGCATGAATCACACAGTATATGTTTAAAGAAAAGATTTAATGTATATTTAATGGTAATCAAGGTACGCTACAAGGAAGCTAATTATATTATACTCCGCAGTATGACAGGCCTTCACGTGGTGTGGTCCAGAATGTGACCATTGTAGTTGAGAATAATAAATGTATGCCCTATGATAATCCAGTATTATGAAAAAAAATGTATGTATAAGGAAAAAAGCTACAAAATAAACACGTACAAGATAAATATATGACTATGAATTTTCATATCACAGGCTCCAGCTCTTCATGCAGAAACTCATGATACACAACTAATCAAATTCCATTCACTTAAAGAATAACAGTCAGCAAAGTCAAATTTAAGGAAAACTATGCTTACGTAAATCGTCAGTTAAACCGTCAGGAAATTTGGAATACTTGACTGTAGAAAATAGGTAAGAATACAAACATAATAATTCAAATGTTATTATCTTGTAAAACCTATTCGCCACGACATAAACTAATCTGTAAGCCAAGCACCAAAAGAATGACTATGTAAATGACAATAATCTTAACAAAATCATGAAAATCTAATGACAATTAGCATTGGAAAACCATCAAAAAAAGTAGAAAATTGATTTATTTTTATTTAACGCAGCAAACAGTATTCGTTTCAGTGTTATGGTTATTAATATTTAATACCTGAAATTTAACTAAATTAAAAAAAGATCTAACTGACGACCGGAAATGGGAAATACATTGAAAAAGACATTTTGATCCGTTACTATTTTAACTACGGGGTTTCTCATATGCGCTAGAATTTGAGATTAACAGAAATGTAGAATGCGGGAAAATGTTGCCTAATATGAAATAATTTTGAGAAGGGATAATTTCAGTTTATTAACTTCAGGGATTAAATTTGTTAATGCTGTGCGAGTATTCTTTCATAAGTCTCTTCTTTCTTTTATACATTCCCCAATTCGACCAACAGCAGTATGATTATGTTCGGGTAGTATACCAGATCTATACAGAATACATGTCATGGCACTCGTAGGATCTTGGAACGTATCTTTACTATTATTCTTTCTCTCCCTTAACAATAGTAGAAACAGGAATGTTTATAGAAGTTTCTACATGTGCAGAAAAATCTATAATAAGTCATTCAATGATTTAGCATTGCTTTTACATATTTCGGGTAGTAGAATGAAATAAATGCCTCATTTGCTTATCAGAAGAAGCGACGCTGGAAACCATCTTATTCTTATGTTTCAGGTTGAGGGATATTTAAATATTTGTAAGGATTATGAGCTCGATCTTCTAACTTATCTAATATATATATATATGTGTGTGTGTGTGTAAGATATAACAAAATACGATGGCTGCTTTAAAAAATGAATGGCAACCTTAAAATTGACTATTCTAAATTTGGTACTCTTTCCGTAAATTCATCTGTTCTTACGTAACGCTTAATACCTCTTGTCCGATCAAAATAATTGTAAACCAAATATTTTTTAACTCGGAACTGATACTTTTGACTCCCTCCCTTCTTCCTCTGAATTGCAGAGTTCGTTTTTGCTGACGCGGTTCTCCTGGCAAAACTCTCCTCATCCAAGCTGCTGCTTACTTTCTTAAGAAGATGTTGTACTTTAAGAACCGTGTACGTGGAAATTATTGTATTCAACTGTGATTAAAAAATATCTCCGCAAAAGGATGACTTCATATGCGTAAAAATAAAGATTGTGATACTTCAAGCTCTGTTGTGCTAAATGCGTCAACATGCCTTTCTACTCAGCCCTATCTACAGCCACTACTGTGTTCTCAGTCATGACGAATATCGAAAGATACTAAAAGGTACCGGATTCCTTCTACACATTCTTCTTCATCTACGCATTAAAACATTACGCGCGCGCGCACACACACACACACACACACACACACACACACACACACACACATATGTATATATAAATCATATGAAATCTGTGTAAAGCTCCACATTTATTATGCTCCAGATTATGTTGCAATAAATGTCATCAATTATGTGAGACAAAACGAAATAAGTTTTAAATAACAAAGCGTCAGTTTAGAATAATATAGAATGTGTTTACAGATCTTGTATTCCGTTTTAGCAGATACTCTTTCATGATGATCTTTTCATTTTAAAATATGAACGGGCGCTATTGTGTATGAATCTCATTGAGAGATACGCGAGTGTATATAGGAAAGCAAGCAGGCTCAAATAAATAATTTTTTTCCAATAAACAAAAGACTTTCGGTACTTTTTAAAGTAAAAAATACCATCTCAAATACCTTTACTTAATACAATCTTTTTCCAAAATGAACTGGGGGCTGTTTAACTAAGTACGTCGTGTGCAACTGTTAGTTTGTGATTTAAATACACTTTCTTTTACAGTGAGTTAAATCTGCAAGGAGTATAAAAGACAAAACACAGGAATCAAGATGAAAATTAAATGAGCATTTTCTGGGCTTTCAGACTTTGCGATTCGTAATAAACTTTTTGTAACTGACTAAAATGTATTAAAATAATTTACAAACATTAAATAATTTTATGTCTACAAATGCGTGCCGAAATTCAGTTTGCATTATTCACTTTTATAACTGATTCATACACATTATTATACCTTAAAATTACATTTTAACAGATTATTATTCTTTAAAATTGTTACTTTCGATAAATGAAGCACGCTTTATTTGCTAACGAGTAAATTATGAAAATGTACCTGTTTGTCTCTCCTATAATTTGTTTTAAATTTAAAATTTGAAAGTACTACCTGAAATCCAAAAGTCCAGAACCAAACATTCCGAAATTCATATTTTCATGCTTTTCCTATGTTTATAAAAAGGGTTGGGCGAGTTATTGAGTATCTATTTGACCACACGTATTTCTAATATCCAGTTTATCGAGCACTAGTTTTCCAGGATTTAATTAAGACTTTCATATCTTTGCAATATCAGCAGTAATTCTAATTTGTAGAGTGTTTTTTCTTATTATCACGACACTTTCGCTACGTTTAGCCAATGTATGTAAGTTTACTCATAAGACGATAGTGTTGCTCCGATAAGATCAGAAAAAATTCATTTAATGATATTGAAAAGGAAAGGTCCTGAGGCAAGTTTCGGAAAGCAATTTGCAAACAAAACTTCATGATTTTTAGCTTTTGAAAATGCTAATATTTACAATGTAGAATGAAATCCAATATTTCGTGGTAAACAAACGCAGTTCCTCATTTTGTCTTGCGATATATAATGAGGAGAATTTTAGCAGTCACAGCTGCTTCATATGTATTCATTTTAATCCTAAAATATTTGCATCCATTATAGCAGTATTAAATTAAAGAACACATCACACTTTTAAAATAAGTTTTTTATTGGAACTAATACGTGAAATAAAATGTTTATTAATATTTCAATTAAGCAATTTTTGTAGAAATTGCTAAATTGGTTTGCAAGATATATTCAGTGATGTTCAAATTGACATTTTTACATTCCCATAAAATAAAATATTTAGAATATCGTTGTGAGGTTTTACTTATTTAATTCAGTGTTCAATCCTTGAACTCCACAAACACTAATAAGCGAATAATCGCTTAAGTGTGTGAATAGAGAAGTAAGACTTACGAAGGGTTAACTGCCCTTTATTTCTTACAGTAAATATGATACAATCAACTCCTAACTCGGAGTGTACAGCAAAGCCTCCACTTGGGCTTTAACTTAAATGAATATGAAATGAAACTTAACTAAGCTTAACTAAAGCTAACTGAAAGATATAGCCGAAACTATCAAGATTCTAAGTGGTTGACCCCTAAATCTTAATTAAGTCGGCGAAGCCAAACAAGGGCCTAAAGTACGTCCGAGCGTAGCAATAGCGTAGAGAGACGTAGCCAAAAGGCAAATGCGCACTAGTCAGGAACACAGGCTCTCTCTCGAAGTCGGTGAAACATCGACTTAAATATTACTCTTTACTCATTTGCATTAACCGCGTTTCTGAAAATACATTCTGGTAGGAAATTGTAAGTTGAAACTAGAATAGACAGGAAAGATGTATAAACTTAAAATAACTGTTATTAAAATTAGGATAAACCGTACATCGTATCTAATTTCGATAATGTATATTACCTAGAAATCCTTTCAATTAAATTTTTAAGATACATATTAGAAGAAACATAATATGCAAGAAATTCTGTAAAACTTCAGTGATGCAATAGCTTTAATTGCATATCTGTATTGATGTTTTAATTCAGATTTAAGAAAAACAGCATTCAGAGTTAATATAACAAACAAAGTAGAAAAACGTAGAGCACATTTCTAATTATTAATTCTGAATGAGAAAATGCATGCTGCTTTGTTTCCAATAATTTCAATGTTTTATTAGAGATTATTCCTCGGTTTTTATTTTAAACTGCAGTCTGCACTTAAATGAATTTTAAACGGTTTTGAGAGAAAGAATATAGTAAATTTTACACTTTATGAAAGGAGGCTATTAAACTAAATTTACTACCTGAATTCTTGAGAATGAAAGGCTGATAGATAAAGTCCCTGAGCGCAGGTAGTTTGATCTGGGTTCGATTCCAGGAGAGCGGGCTCACTGCACGCGCGTTTCCACGGCTTTTCTTAACTATATCGTAAATACGAGCCACGTTATTTGGCTTGAACTTTCAGTTTCTCTTAGGAAGTCCTCCACGAAAGCATTCCTTTCCTTACGCAAATAGCTCTTGCATGCTTTGAGATATTTATGTTAACAACACCAAGTTTGCAGCTGAAAGAGAAACCTTTTTAGCTATCTAAATCAAGCTTTCTTTCCTGATTTACCCAATTTTAAGAATTCTATTCTTCCAGTACCCTTGAGTCACGGAATTATTTGTACCAAATTATTCGCAGCAAGCAATCTGTCCTTTGAAGTTAACAATAAAAAAATTCATATTTTGTTTATGTTAAATTATATATAAATTTACTTTTTATCAAAAGAATTTATTATTAACTTTTATCACTGTTTTGTGTTCTTTTCTCTATTTGCTGCAAGTAACTTCATTTTAACTTGCAATCGAACTTATAGCCAAAGCCAAAAATATAAGGAGACAGTGAAATAAATTTTTAATTCTAAAATATATTATTTTGACGTATAAATACACAGAATGTGATCTGGATATTGATTTAAGATAATACAACCGTGTATTTGAAGTCACACAAACATTGGTTTTACACAAGTAAATATTTAACTGAAACATTTGATTTCAGACAATTAAAATAATTTGAAAATCCAGGGGACATAACTGTTGACGAAGCAATGGGAAATATTCCCACCTCATCAATTCTGAAACTGATTAAACAGCAAATCAGAAAATGAATTCAGATGATTTCATTCTGTAATGAATCTAAAAAAACTAATTCTTTTGTTATTATGCATTACTAGATGAGTTAATTCCTGTGTAATATTTTATAGAAAAACTGAGAGTTTAAGGATGGAAGAACTTCCTTGTAAGTATCTCTCAAGAATAAAAAAACACCCTTGATGAAGCTACTTTCCGGCTAGGAATAAGATGTGATGCATAGCTACGCCTTCCAGCCCGTCTAGTAGTTCAAAGAGATCAAATTTGAATATGCATTTTCTGCATGAAGCCCAACAGCAAAACATTTTATGCATGTAGATTACGAAAATGCCATTCCTCATCTCCCCTGTAACGCAACGGAATTCAAATTAATCCTAATTGTAGATTTCTTAAACTTCTTATCGCACTTCTATCAGTAGGATTATCTATACGGATAGCTTATAAGGGTGCACTGGAAATTTTAACTCTGGGTGCTACTGAAAATTATGGTGACTTATATGCGAAATACACTTCCTTCCAAAAGTTAAGGAAGAGCATGTTTTGGGTGTCTAATTTGAGAATGAAGTAACATAGAAACACTGCTTTTGGAGGACATGTTCACTAAAAAGTTCTTTAATGAATGTAATATGGATTGCTTCTTAAGATAAAAACAAACATGAATTACAACAAAAAGTTGCACAGAGAAATTCGGTCTTGGAGAAATAGTATATCACACGTTTTGAGGAACAATGTGGTGGTAATATTGCAAAAATGGGTTCTAATAAAGAAGTTCACCCCTAACTGCAATACATTGGCGTTAGCCATGTTAAATGCTGAAAAATGACGTTGAATGACCTTCCATGCTGTCTATTAAGCTGTCGGTCAGCGAAATGGGAAGCAACTATCAGACAAGGATTAATCCTTGCTCAAGGTCATCTAACACCTTGGAGGAGGATTTAAAGCAGCAACCTGTCTCTCAAGGTATTCCTAAAGATGCTGTAATGATTCAGGTCTCGAGACTGACCTGGCCGTTTCACCCGCTCCATACCGTGACACTCAAGATATTCTTCATCAGCCCGAACTCAATGTGGTCCGCATTGTTGTCCATCAGAAGAAATCCAGAACCAATAGCAGCGGCATATGGGCGGATATATTGATCAAGGATCTCGTCTCGATATCTCACACCGGTCAAAGTTCCTTCATAGAACACAAACAGGTCAGGGGACCACCAAGGGAGATCACAGCAGAAAACATTATTCCACCACCTCTGTAACTGTGTCATTTCACAATGTGGGATTGATTGTATCTGGTGCTTTGTTCCCTCCAGATCAGCTGACGACCTGAATCACTCTTCCATGTGAACCTACAGTCGTCTGTGAAGAGAACAGAAGTCCATTGTTGAGTGGTCCTAAAAACGTGTTCTCCTGCCCAACATAAACAGGCAGCTTTGTGTCCTCGGTGCAAGGGGACACAAACAACTGGTTGTCTAACGTACAGGCCCGTATTGTGCAGGCTTCAGCTAAATATAGTAGCTAAGATTCTGTTCTCGTGACCACTAAATGATCTGCCATGAGTTCAGGCCACAGTAATGTCGCTCCTTCTTTGGGACGAAATAAATAAAGGACGGTCTTCCGCAGACGTTGTAACCCTTGGTCTGTCTGGGACATGTCTTCTAAACACAGAATCGTCGGATTCAAACTGATTCCATAGTCACTAGACTACGCTGCCAGAGATATTGGGACTATCGCCTGATTGTAATTTATAATTTTGAAGTTCATTTAATATGAATGTTGAATTTTAGAAGTTGAAGTATTTGACTTTATTATTTCTTTCACTGTGTTTTTAATTTTGAAAAGTGTATTTGTAGTAACAATTGTATAATAGACTCATATCTATGCCTTGGAAGGCCTTGTTTGCCAATGTATCTTTTGCTTTGAAAAATAAATGCTTGGAGGCAGAGGCCATAATCCATGTGAGGCAGACGATTTAGTCAACCAGGAAATGGAACCTCTGTTCTCTGGTACACCTGCTACCTGAACAAATCCGACAAACGACTTCTCCTGGACATTCATAGACTCTCCTGGATATCGTCAACGAAATTACTAATAACAATTAAAGATCAACGCTAGTGAACAAAACTTACAATTTTTGCATTTTTCTCGAACTCTCACGTAAGTATTCATTTCTATAAACTAAAAGTGATAGCTATTGTTTCTGCATATATTTTCTTAAACTTCGTTACTGTCGTGCATATAAATTGTGAATTTAAATGTTACTGACATTTGTTTTAATGCTGAGCTTTGAAAAACATGCTGTTCCGTAACTTTTAGAGGGCAATATATATCTGAGTTTTTCTGTAATATTTAGGGAGAAATAGCAGCTCCAAATAAGTATATTCTCAGGTATTCTTTCAGAAACTTTAAGATTTCAAGGTTACATGACCTTCCTTGTTAGCAGTTTGTCCGATTTCTTGGAAATCACGCAAGCTAAGTAATATAGCGCTATTACCTACTGAGGCGGAATATGTATTCTTAAAGTAGAATACCTAGAGAAGCTTACAAATACACAATGAGTTTGCGTTCACTAATGAGAGAACTTTGCTTTCCAAAAAATAGCAGAAGAAACTGTAGTGTGCAGTGATAATCAAAGTGCAGAGCATTTAGTAAAGAATCCAGTTCATCACTATAGAATGAAACATATTGACACCAGTTTTCATTATATTAGACATTGGTATGACAAGGAAGAAGTTAATCTGTCTATAGTGAAAATTCCCGCAGATATTTTCACAACGAATATGGGCAAATATAGCAAATGCATGAATTTAAAATGACTTTAGTTTTAACTAACGAATGTGTCTTTTTATTTGTCCTCTTCTTAGTACTGCGAGGGAGAATGTGAGAAACTTATTTTCACGTTACCTCTGCTTAGTACGGAAAAGAAGAAGTAATGAACATGTATTCAATCTCCAGTGGGAAAGGGTAAACCCGATTACCTGTTGGCACCTGTAAACCGGTGTAGCGGACGCGGTAGTAAACACTAGAAACTGACTGGAATGCTGAAAGAGGGACTGGCAGTGTCCACTATGTACCAACAACCCAATCGCAGCTTTATGGATCCCAAATTATTTGCCTCTGAGAGCTTTTAATCTCTCACTATATTCGTCTGCTAAGCTAGTCTTCGTTTGCTTCTTTCGATACTCTCAAGTTATCTTGGTTCAACGTAGTTAATATGTGTTATTATTGTGTAGCACAAGGGCTATCTATATAAATTTGTTGCAATGAATCTATCTTCATCTTCTGAAAACATCTTTTGTTATCTAAAGCAAAGGCGAATTAAACGATAAATAATTTTACAGTACTTTTCATTTACGTTTGCTTGAACAATAACTTTCAGAGTATTCCTATTTCAAAATTCAACCTGGAAGACTGAACTTTGAATTAATATCAGTTTTTCTGGACTTCTGGAATGCAAAAAAATATAGGTTCTCGAAATTACATCATGTCGCTTATGATTACTTGTCAATGTCGATAAACAATTTCAGTGCCAAACGATTCTTTTCCGAATGCGCGTTACTTAAAAAGAAAATTTTTCATGTACAGTTTAATATATACAAAACACCGTTCAATTAATTTCCAGTCTTGATCTAATAATAATAGTGAATATGGTTCAAGAATTTGATTAAATTATTCACATTCCGGAACCATATTCACTGTTCATCCTGAAAATTAGTTTATCTTGCGGAAATGCACAAAAAACCTGAAATATACTTAAAGGGTAAAACATAAAGGGTATGCAGATGATTTGTACTTCCTGGCATGCACACATTGCAGATATTTGTTATAATACCATGAATCAGAATAAAAAGACAGATTTTCCTATTTTTCATTTTGAAATCACGGTTTTCTGTTTTCTTGCACAAACTGTTGAAGATCATGTGTTGCTTTTCTTAAGATCGAAGAACTCATACTATTACCACTCCGAATTCGATCATAAGGTAATCGTAGTCTATAGAAACTGCAACTTGGAGTTCAGTTGCTGCTCGTTTTGCTCAAGATCCTCTGACTGATATGAGAAATTACAGTTGTTGAGAAAGGTATGCAATGTGTGAAGCTTCTCGGAACTCTACAGCACTCATTCGCTAAAATCAAGACGATAATTGTCGCATCGTTTTTAGGGATCGCACAACTTCATCATGGAACAAGCCATATCACACATAATTCACACATAAATCATTTGCAGAAATGCATTTTGGTGTCTAAAACTGCTTCCGAGTGTAGTGAATTAAATTATAAATTTTTGTAATATATAAATATATATAAAAGTACATAGATAAAATATATAAATATATAAATGAAAACTTTCTGTTTTCTAGTATATCCTAAATCAAAAACTTTTTAATAGACAGAGGTGACCTTTAGCTTCCTGAATTCGAAAATAAAAATTTACTTCAGAGTACTGCATTCAAAGAAGTGCACGTTTGTCTGTTAGCTATGAAGGCAAAATATTAAACATTTTTTTATTAAATCAGAAACCCATAAAGAATTTTAAAAAAAAAATATTAAAAGTAAGATTCAAAGGAATTCATTTGTTTGTAAGAATAAGTTAACCAGCCGAAGTGTTAGTTGAAGGGTTCAAAATTTTATTTTATGTACTTCTATTATAGAAATATGCTTTTTCCTCTGCTTAGAACGTGTTAAAAATGTGTAGAAATTTTCTAAAACTCTCTTGCGAAACATTGATGGAGGACTTTAATTTGAGCAGTGTTTCATCTGTTGGAGTAGCTTAATTAGTCTTCATAAAACTTTAGCTGTTAATAAAAACAAAATTAAAATTTGCAGCACTGTGCAGAATTTTACAAAAGTACAAATTATTAAAAAATACTGAAACCCTAAGTACATTTTCTTCCATTATTATGACATTCTGATAATTTGATACGTATAAGACTCAACTTTATCATACAGTAACGGGATTCATCAAGCCCTAATTTTCGTACTAGAAATTTTATTCAGGTTTACAATAACACTTTTATCGATATGAAAAGATATAATCAGAGAGCCCAAAAGTATTTCAATAAACCATACACATTTTACGATTTTGACTTCATTTAGGGCATTGAGGATGACTGCAGTATGAATTTAGTTCGGCATAAAAGTTTGCCGCAGGAAATGCAATTTTAAAGGCTTTTTTAAAAAAACATTTCCAGCTTTCTTTATATATCGAATTTCGTATCATCATACATAACCTAAAAATAGGTGGGTATTTTATTAGTTTTTTTTCTAACTGGGAAGGAATGAAAAGTATACTTCTGAAATAAAATTTTTGAATGAGATTTCTTCACACGTTCAAAGTCTGTAAATTCGTTTTATGAGGTGCCTGGTCTAGAAAATAAAGAACTTCCCACCTATTATGGTACTCAACATGAATTCCTTGGTTTGGCTGATTTCCTGTGAAAAAATTGATTAACGTTGCATCTATGCATTGATAAAATTGCATCCTCTTAAGCAGATAGAATTCATGGCTTTGCCATATTCAAATAGTCTCACCTAACTTGACTTACTGAATAATATCGAAAATCATAAATGGACAAAATGTCTTGTTCCTTACTTACATTTCGTGTATATATAACTATGTATGTATTAAAATAGTAATTCAATTAAGTTAAATTAAAATTCAAAAAGCAACGAAAAAAACTTAAAAAGTTTAAATTTAGTTTAATTCTTAAAAATAATTAACTTAGTGGAGTCTACTAAATTTACTTAATTCTGTTTAATAATTTGATTAAATTTCAACTTCCTAGTCCCTTTTTGCACGTTTAGTTTTAATTTAATTAAATTGTGGGATTTTACTTATTTAATTCAGTGTTCAATCCTTGAACCCCACAAACACTAACAAACGAATAAACTTAAGTGTGTTAACAGAGATGTAAGACTTAAGAAGGGTTAACTACCCTTTGTTTCTCAGAATAAATACAATCAGTTCCTAAATCAGAACGTACAGCAAAGCCTGCACTTGGGCTTGAACTTAAATGAATAAGAAATTAAACCTAACTAAACTTAAGTAAAGCGAATTGAAGATATAGCCGAAGCTATCAAGATTCTAAGTAGTTGGCTCCTAAATCTAAATTAAGTAGGCGAAGCCAAACAAGGGCCTAAAATATGGCCGAGAGTAGCAATAGCGAAGAGAGACGTAGCCAAAAGGCAAACGCGCGCTAGTCAGGAATTCAGGCTTTCTTACGAAGGCGGTGAAACATCGACTTAAATAGTACTCTTTACTCATTTGCATTCACTGCGTATCTGAAATTACATTCTGGTTTTCTCTCTCGTAGTTCTTCGCTCCGACGTTCCTGTGGCTTCTTTTGAAGTGGTTGCCTTGTTTTACAGATGCGACAGGTTACGGGCCTCCGGACAACTGTCTGTGTGGTTTGGAATTCTTTTCATAAACGTGAAATTAGAGAATGATGAACACCGTAAAAAAGAGCACCATCTGTGATCGACTGTCCTGCTTCAATGCGCCCCACAGCACGCCAGCGCTCAGAATCTTCCATTCGTCTTCTGGAAGTCATAGAAACATATATGTCTTGAAAACAAATTATACGAAAGTTTTAAACTCCTTCTTTCAGCACTTTACAATCAACTTCTGTAACCCTTTATAAAGCTGGCTTCTTATAAGACTGCCTTTTTTGCATATTTCTTGACATGAAAGCGCGATTGGCTGTTATCTAACATATTTGCATACTTCTATCTACCTGTGCAGCGTATTGCATCCTCTTCAATTCTGATTGGTTTCCGGAAATCAGCATTTTCCTCTCCGTGCTTAACTTTTGGAAGTGAGTGTATTTTGTCGACCGAAGTTTTCTTATAATTTCATCTATTATCGGGAGGGGATATGTGGGGTATTTCTTTATCCTAATTAATTTACGGCTATGAAATACGCATCTCCACGCGTGTGTGTTAAGTGTGTTAACAGAGATGTAAGACTTAAGAAGGGTTAACTACCCTTTATTTTTCAGAATAAATAAATCAGTTCTTAACTCGGAACGTATTGCAATGCCTCCACTTGGGCTTGAACATAAATGAATAAAAAATTAAACTTAATTAAGCTTAACTAAAGCTAACTGAATATATAGCCGAAGCTATCAAGGTTCTAAGTAGTTCGCCCCTAAATCTTTAATTAATTCGGCGAAGCCAAACATGGGCCTAAAGTATGGCCGAGCGCAGCAATAGCTAAGAGAGACATAGCAAAAGGCAGACACGCGCTAGTCAGAAATTTAGACTCTCTCTCACGAAGTCGGTGAAACATCGACTTAAATACTGCTTTTTACTCATTTGTATTAACTGCGTTTCAGAAATTATATGCTGGTAGGAAATTCTAAGCTTAATCTAGAATGATAGGAAAGATGCATAAACTTAAAATAACTGTTAATAAAATTAGGATGAACCTTACAAAATAACTATTTTATATCATTTTAGCAACAACTACACAGGATATTATTTCGAAACCTATTGTTTTGAAAATATTGAATTCTTTTGAAACTTATTGTATTTGTTCCTATTTGCATCAATTTTTCAATTAATATATATATATATATATTTACAAGTGACAAGGTCTTAAAAACAGTAACTAAACCACGCGCTGAAATTTGCTGTCACTTAGCAAAAATATGAAACATTATAATGAACAGTAAATATGCCATCATGTATTTTAATCATATGCCATCGAAACAGATAAAAGTAAGATTAAAAAAAGTCAAATTTAAGATTAAATAAGTAGTGAACAAGCACTGAAGGAAAAAGTGAAAAACAATCTTAAATTTAAAAAAAAACAAAGGATTATGAACCAAAGAGGTTATCTAGATTTTCTCGTAACATCTTCATCAAAGGGTTAATGTCCACGTTCTGAATATTCCTTTGTCCAAATTTAAATTAATTAGCAGATCACTAAAATTTGGTGGATAGAACAGATTTAATGAACGGAAGATTACTTTGGATAATGTTTCTCATTTTTATTGTCTGTAAAATTATCTACAGTTTACATCAGCATCTAACGTATCATCTTCTTCAAGAACAGTATCATGGATGTATACAAGGTGATTTTCTAAGACGAATCGGTAACAGAAGCTACGCATTGTCGGGAGGCAAAATGATATGGGAACAAGAAATGAAGAATTTGTAAGAGAAGAGCATTATTTTTTCCATCAAAATCTAACACCTGTGTTATTAAGAGGGCTCACGGGTTTCGAAAGTTCGACTACCAGCTTCAACATAATCGGATATCGATGCTACATGAAATAAAAGTATGCGTAAATGTTCTGAGAGTCTCTCAGACGACTGCGATAAATACGCAGATATGTACGACGAGACCATTATTACAATTCACCACAGTATAGTAAATCTGGACTTTAACGTGACCTAAAAAAACAACGAAGGAGGATAATTCCGGGGAATGTGTAGACTAATGAATAGGACCACCAAGCCTGTTATACTATTATTGACATATCGCAATTAAATGCTCCTGAATATCATTGCTAAATTGGGCTGTAGCCTCTTCCTGCTAGGACCACATATTACGGCGAAGCGATTTCTCGATCATGTTTTAATTCAACAGTTTCTACAAGACTTCTTCCCAAATAAATTTTAAAACACCGTCTGTCCAAACGAACAGGGAAGAGCAATGGTCTATTAAGCAGTTCCCCAACAATGGCTGAACAAGTACTGATAGCAAACTAGTTCTGCTCTGACTATTTTCGTGCAGTATGAATGTTCTCCACTGCCCATACATAATATTATAGCAACGTGGTGAAGTATACTTCCTGTTTGAGTACGAAGAAGGTCTGAAAACGTTAGTCGCCTCATTAATGAAGAGTAGTCTCAAATTGAGAAAAAGCAATCCTCTGCGGTTCATTAGCAAACTGCAAAAGCTGTACACACGTTTTCGTAACAGTGCAATTTGTTCAACTTTATGATCTTCGAGAGGGGGATTTAAGGATGACTGAAGTCAGTATAACTTGTGTGTCTACTGTCATATGGATTATGGTCCGCATGTCACCAAGTTTCAGAGAGCTGACTCCTTGTTCCACGATTCATGGAACGTTTCTCGAAGGAATCCATTTTACATAATCTTTGATGCAGCCATCTAAAAGGCTGGTGTTTCGGAATACGTTTCACTAGGTTGTTCTATAGTACAGGAGCGTAGTGGCTCGTCTATTGCAATCAGCGGATCCATATTCTAGATACATATATACTAATTTCGCCGCTGTGAAACATTCCATCCTACTACATCTGCAGGTGGCAGGATCAAAAGTTTCACATTTCCAGAGAGGGGACGCCCAGACAATATAGTGATACAGACAGCCATAATCTAAGGGCCCGGGTCTTAATCCCGAAAAAGACATGGATATTTATAAGCGTATAGTGTCTATGTGACGAGAAGGCTCTCAAATTACACAGCGAGCTAAAATCCACTCGAAAAGATGATGGTAGCCGAAGAGGTGTGGAGACCCTCGAACCATCCCACCTGTTGTTATCCCTCGGAATTCCATCCGGGGAGGAAGCTTATCAGTTAGCAGTGCCCATCTATACCTATATACCTAGATGGATGCACAGATGCTTGCCTAGCTTTAACCTGTACTTGTAAGTTTTCGGTTGCCGCTGTAACCGGTAAGTAGTTAGTGCTCTTGGTTGCTATTTCGTTGGGTTCGGTTTCGAATTCCAAAGAGGGCATGGATGCTTGTACGATGCTTGTAAGCTTGTAGCTTGTATGTGAACAAGCGCACATAGAATGTAAACTGATAAGTCTTTTCGAGTGATTGGTGCCTACAAACTCTGGTAAAGAAATCTCAAACGTGGGAATTATTTACTACCTCGACGAAAAAGCACAAGTGTTCAATATCAGCCATCAAGACGGTTGCACTGGAATTTAGCAAAGGACCACCAGTGAAGATTTTCAGCTCCCCAATCGGAGCAATCTCACAACTTAAATACTTGAGCTGACGATCAAGGACCACCTGCCATAGCTACCTAAGCTCACACAAGTGAAAGAATAATTCATTACTCTCGAACACTAGACAGCAGTTAACACATTTGACCTTGGTGTGTCTTCTGAAATATTGCCCATTTGGTATCGCAATGCCGCAGAAGGATTGCATCAAACGGAGCCTCTGTTTGGGGAGCAAACCTAAATGCTTATCACCATTAGATTTGGTAACTGTAAGAAAGGCTACTGTTGTCTGTGTTCCGATTATCACAGATATTCTCAGGAATCATATACATATCCACACTGATCATGAACGGACGTTTACTTCACAGCTGTGTTATCCTATATAATATCTAAATGCCTGCTTATTTTCAGCACAGCCAACTAAGTCATGCTTATACCTTTAAAGCCTGATTGGGAGGTATTTTTGTGGATGGTTCCATGACCGAGAGAGACACTGACAGAGACTTTTGTTACATAACATCTGGACACTATGAATAAGAATGGAAATGAAAACTGGGTTCCTTCAATTCTCTCTTTCAGGCAGAGCTAATTCTGAAGAAGCTATTAAATATGCCACCTCTGTACCAAAGCCATTTGCTACCTATTCTTACTCGGCAGCCAGTTTAGCAATAACAGGTGGCAACCGTTTAAAGAAAGCATTGGTTCTACAGATTCAAATGTTACTACTGACAATCCCAACGCACGTACGTTCACACCTGTCATGGTTTACAGCCCACATAAATATCACAGGCAAAGAACAGCCTGATATGTAGCCAGTAGCCGAAACAACACTATGTACAGTGCTAATGAGAGGCTTCCTATTTCTAATTACAAGACACAAGGTATTAAATAAATGGTGTTAACATTGGACTGCAGTGGACTTTTCGTATGACTTCGAAGTTTGGCGTAGACTTGAAAGTCAACTCAACTGTTAACTGATCACGGATAATTTCTTAGCTATTTGTGCACATTTAACAAAATGTGCGGCGAAGATATTTAAGTGTGGAATGGTAGAGGATGCAGACCATTAACCATATGAATGCCGCTTGACCAAGAGGTGGCTCCCTGACCAACCAACAGATGTCAATTACCCAGAATGGACTGCCAATACATAATAGAAAAAAGAGCAAAACGAGATGTGTACGGAATATTTTTACCCCTTGTTCTGAATTGAGCTAGTGTCAAGACTCACTCAAGGTAATTAGTGCATCTGCATCCACTCGCATTTAATAAATTCTCCATGTAATCTATACTTGTATAATGCATTTCTGTATTAATTTATTATGGCAGAATATGATTTTATTCTATTCCACTATTTTCCCTTTTTGTATTCTAATTGTAACTGCGCAATATTTAGCAACATGTATAATATGTATATAATTGCTATTTACTTCAGTATTACAAAGCATTAGCACTGTTTTTATTACATTTTGCTTTGTAGATTTGATTGCTTTTTTCTTATTTCATTTATGTTACCTGGTTCAGGAACCATTCCTCAACATATTTTTATTGTATATTTCATCTTATTTTGCTTATGTTTACATTCATTGCTGCTTGTAAACTTGTTTGGTACCTGATGACAATGTTTTACCTTGACCTGTGTGCATGTGCTTACTCTGCAATAATATTTGTTGGATACAACTATAGTCAATTCTTGTGCCTTGCCTGACCTGACATTTTGGCTTTGCATTGCTTGAGGATTTGTATTTAGGAGAATCCATTGCTAGTAGGTATTATTAGCTGTATGCTTAGGCGCTGGTAAGCTGCTCTGTCAGTGGAACAAAAGGATGTTGTCCATCAAAGTTCGACGAGAATTAATAGTGCTGCCGGACTACACCTGCACTATCAATGACGCATAATAGGTGTCCCGCTCACTTATACCTACGGGTAATGTAGAAATAAAGTATTCCTGCGCGGATGATTTACCAGTATCCTAAGAACTCCATCAATCGCATTACTATTGATCTTCCGATTTTACATTACAATCAGATTCCTAGCTGTCTTTGGGCATCGTACACTTCCCAAAAATCTGTATTTGCAGAGCTAATCACCCTGCATTTTTTTTAAATTCAGGATGCGATTACTTGCAGTTACAGGACTTTAAAAATCTTTCGCTACAAAAATCTATGATCTTCATCGATTGTACATCTGCGGTGGATCGTACCTGTTATTGATCTTCAGTAATATGATTTTGAATTATAAAAATTGTTGTGACGCTAACAGGTAAAACCCAAATTCTTCGAATAAACCTTCAAAAAGCAGGTAATATCTTCAAGGTCACTGAGATCTATACTCGTCATTAAGTAAAAAGAACACAAATTCTCTTCTCTCCTCAAAAGACAATTGTTATCAGTGATACAAGTGAGGACAATTTTCGTGATTTTTTCGGATAGTCTTCATACTCTTGAATTCCAATTTAGCGACAACTTTTTAATTTGAGACTATCATAAAGTAGGAGAAAGGGTTTGACCGCAAGAAAAAATACCAAGATTTGCAAAATTTCAGTTGAGTTCATTAATAAAATATTGAATCGATGATACTCTCCAGACATCTTATGAACTATGAAAGATTTAATATCTTTACTAAGCCGAGAAACACCATTTACGAAAAATAATTTCAGATCTGAAAAGCATTTCGATAAACTTATATCTCACGCAAGTTACAAAAGGAAAATTTTTCAAAATATGTAAGTTCTTATCATCTGTCAAAATAAAGTACCTACTATTTAGAGGGCACTGATTTCTGAAAAACGATGGATACAGCCTAGGAAACAAAAGGAATTCTGACACCTGTCTCAGCAGTTGCAAACATAAACTGACAAATCTGTTTGTACCCCAAAATGAAACCAAATATTGAATAAGTAGATCAACCTTATTAAAAATAAAGAAACATAAATATTAAAATTACTCATCAATATTGTTAAATAAATCTGCTGATATCTGCGACATTCTCTTGCAGTTACAGTGAATTAAATTCTATATTTAAATCTTTGAAACCACTGAAAAAGGAATGTATTATATAAAACTTTTTCAACCTTTTACTGTAAGATCCAATACAGCTGTTAAACGGAATCTAGAGAATGAGCTTGCTGAACAAAACTTCCCTTTTATCTATTTAAAGACTTTTGTTTTACCAAACTCAAGTATTTATCTCACAGCTAAACGGCTAGTTAGCCTTTGCTGTTCTAGGCAGTTTATCATCTAGGCAAAAGCTAACTATAAAAGTAAAGAAGAAACAGATGTGAAGACAATTGAAAGCATTTACTAAAAACCTACAACCTTTTATCAATAATTGAAGTGTATTACAGCTTAATATTCTTATGCTGATTAAAGGTTCTACAGAGTCATTTAAAATTTAAATCACAAATGATGAAGCAATTTTAATTAATTTTAGCCAAGGAGTCTGGTTAACTTCAAATCTGTTACCGAATTTGTAAATACTAAACTTTTTCTTCTATTCTAGGCCCAACAGCGGCCAAGAGGCAAATAGTCTCTAAACACTGATAGTTCGATCCATGGTTCAAATCTAGTGTAACTGACTGGCTTCATGAGCGTTTCGTTTCTTTTCTTCACGTATATGAGCCAGTGTTTCTTACAACTTCTCCACGAAAGCAAGCATTCTCTTTAGCCAGCTAGCCGACGAGTGATTTGCCATAATTAAATAAACCAAACCAAACCTTCTATTATATTTGCGGTCTGTATGGGCTTAATTCTATGTGTTAAGTCAAGTATTAAATGCCAGGCGCTAAGGTGTTTCAGTATGCATGTCTGTAGCAGAGTTACAATGCAATCCCAAGTTACAATAACAATGAAATCTTTACTTAAGAAGGATGAAATATCACTCATCATGAGAACAAAATAAGTTCAAAAACTTATTGGTTATTCACTAGTATTATCTTAACGAGTCATAGCAAAATTTTGTTTTTAATACTATTATGTCTGAGAAATTAGATATTTAGATATTATTTAGATATATTATTTAGATATTTCTTTTGTGATCGAAAGAAATGAAAAGAAAACGTTAAGTAAATGTTTTTACTTTCGTACAAGTGTGCCGCTGAGCTAGCTTACGGTCACGGAGGTAAACCAAACGGAACTGTACCATCCCAACGGATATGTATATATATGTATATATATATATATATATATATATATATGTACATGTATGTATATTCGTAGGTTTGTAATTGGTAGCAGGTCCGGCTGGTAATCGGGAGATTTGAATAACAAGTCTCGGTGAGAGCACAGATGATTACTCAAGTTTCCTGCTGTCAGAAAATTATATTGACGCCACAAATAGCACCAGACTAAATTGTGGCGGACGATAAATTTTCAGCATTTGGGTTTTGCAATTGGGCCTCTTACCCCCACAAGTCTTCTTTCAGTGGGAAATAATACGAGGGATTTTAGCCTTTCCAGCCAAATTTTTAATGTAACTGGTAGCATGTTCCTGCAGCAGTCGAATAATTCTTTAGATTTAAATGGTAATTTAACTTGTTTTATAAATTAAACAACAAAAGTACAGAATGTATTAATAAATACTAAAAATTGAAAAAAAGTTACTTTTCGTATTCTGAAAATAAAACCAAATATTTAACATCGAAATGAAGATTGACATCATCCCCCTCCCCTCTGAAACTATGAAATCTCTCTAGGGGGAGTTCCATCTGGTTAATAAACTGTGATCTAATAGCCCTCCAAGTAATCTAGTATTTTTTCTCTTCAAGCAGTTGAAATAACTCGTAGAAAAATTATAACAATAATTTTACGGTTAAAGAAAAATATCCTGAACGACACACTGGTCATTATTGAAATTCATGCAAATGCGATGGAGTACAATAGGAGCATGAGGAAGAAAATAAAATATTTCGTGGAAAATGACTGTGAAACCTTCTCTCAAATTCTAATGGGAAGAAAAATATCCCGAAAATGTAACTCGTCACATAACGGTAATAGTTTCTGTGCAGAAAATTATTAGTTATTTAGCAACAAGTATTGATCAAGTCATTTTTTCTTATCTTCGTGACTCCGAAAATCTTTCTGTTTTTTTTTTCGTAACATAGATATTTATGCTCAACAAACAAAAGACGGACGTCTGATTAATCTACTCAAACATTAATTACTTAAATGGTGGTTTGTACGCAATTTTCTTGCGATAAAGTACTACACTTTGTCACAAGAATGCATACTTTGAACTTTAGACAAATATAGTAGATTCAATGGTTAAGAAGGCTTTGCCAGTACGGTCCCGGAATATCAGATTTTTGTTCCCAACAACACCTGAGATGATAAACGAGACAAATTCTACAAAGTCATTTAGCTGATCAATTTGCTAATGATTATCTGCTGTTTGGCTAAAATATAATTCTTTTCAAACTTCTCAACGTATCATTTAAAGATTTACATATTATTATTGTACCGTACTGAAGTTGCTCAAACGCAATAATATGTTGAAACAATGAAAATACATTACTTGTTTCATCTCGGTAGTATTACGCAAATAATCTAGTTCCCTTACTTGTTTTTAGAACTTCTGAATAACTACATATGAGGCTATATTTTGAATTACTACACCTATTAAAAGCACGCATACAGGTAAGTTACCATGCTAAAGAAAGGGAAATCCATGTACCACAGAAGGAACACATTCGTAGAAATTTGTGACAAGTTTTACAAACAGTTAAACTGAAAGCCTAACGTGAAGCTAAACGCTGGCCTATCTTTACTTTGATTTACGTTACTTATGTTCATTCAGATCAGACACGTATGCAGATGTAAAGGATGCGAAGGGTGCTAAAACACCAGCGAATGTTACCTGCAGCACCTATCCTCTGGTGTAAAGAACTGCTTTGCTGTTTTCTCATTACTTCAGCTGTTGGCATTTGCAAAGCATTTAGTATTGGTACGAGGCCTCGTCGACTTCCTTCGTCGTCCTAGTTGGTAAAATAACCTTTTCTTTAGTTAGTCAGAAAAGGTTCCAGGGTGCTAGTTAATATAAGATTTCAGATTTTTAATAATAGTGCATCTGTAAAATGGCCACAAATTATTGTCGGTAAGAAATCGAGCTTTAGTTGTAACTCACAAGAAGTGGTCAAACAAAAGTTTGTTAACTTTTAATCTCTGCTTGTGAGAATTGATAGCATTTAATGCGATAACTTACCGATAAACAGTAAGTAACTCACGGTTGAATAAAGTCGAATAAAGATTTAGTCTACGGTTACAAACTTTCTCTGGAAAACTGGCTCGTCCTTAACGATGAACTTGAGAAATATGTGAAATAATCATGCAGAAGTCATAACATAAAAAATTTACCATAGATGTGTGATTTTTATCCAGTCTGCATGTAGTAAATTAAAATTTCAAATTTATAACTGTAATTACCGAAACTCGGTTAAAATAACTATAATTACTGAATCATAGTCTTTCACGTCAGCTAAAATTGATAGAATGATATCATTCATTCTGTTCAAGATCTATAGGCATCTTTGAAAGAAATATGGGGGAGTTCCTTGCTTAGTAATGTTTAAGAAACATACTAAAAGTTGTAGGGACTAAATGTTTAGGATATTTTTGAAAGCAGGAAATATGAAAAATGATCAGTGCCCTCGCCGGGACTCCAAATTCTCGAATACGCACCGAATGTGCTGACAATTGCACTACGAAGGAAAGCTAAGAATCCGGGAGAAATACCTTATATACTCTCCCTTTTAAAGGGCGACTGGGGATTAAGGGAACCAGTAGCCAAATCCTGGTGGTGAGGAATCATCATTCGCAACTAGAACTAGTGGTGAGGAATCATCATTCGCAACTACAACCTTCCTGTTTGGGCGCCACTAGAAACATTAGGTAATTTTTTGAAAGCAGGTGATGTGAAAAATGAGAAATGCCGCCGCCAGGATTTGAAACTCAGACCTCTCGAATACGGTGTGCTGACGGTAGCCGGGTGTGCTGACTATTACGCTATGAGAGCATGCTAAGAAGGCTAGAAAAATAAAGTACGTTTTAATTTATTTTCTAACAGTGCTCAAAACAGAACTTTCAAATATACAGAAATTAAATAGCTGTATTACAAGAAAATTAAGATATTTTGATAATTAAATTGAGTCTTGTAAATATCATCGCATTGCAGGTTTCTAGAAAAATGCACCTTTCTAATCTGTTACTTCGAAATATATTAAAATAACCTCTCTTTACATGCAAATTCATTGAATTGCAGCCTAAAGGTACGATAGACCTGTGTAACGAAATAGAAAATATGAGGCAAATCAAATATTTGAAAGTAACTTAATTAAATGTGCAGCAGGAGAAACACATTACTTCCTAAGTGTTAAAAAATGAAAAGCGCTCTAAATTTCGTGCATCAAACATGACGCAGGCGATTGAATCGAAATTAATTTTTTCTCTAGGAAAAATAAATAAACTTGATGCTAAAGGAACGTGATAAAAATTAAATTAAAGAATGCTTTAAACTTCATAACTGAGTATTACCTCTGCAATTAAAAGCACATCCCTGAAATACAAGCAGGTCCAATAAATGAATGTTTTTAAATGTTTGTTAAGTAGTGCTAAATGAAGAGAAAATCTAACTATTAGGGGTCGATGACAGGACAGTGACAACATCTGGCTATGTTAATCTGCGGGAAATTAACACTAATTCTTAGGCTTACCACAAGCTTCCCGGAAGAACATTCATTGCAAATCTGCTTCAGCTCTCCTTAAGAAGAAACCAGTTTTCTAAATATATAACAGTCTTACCCAATCTGAGTGGATATATCTAATCACATGAGAGCTTCTTAAGAACCCTTTTTTGTTTTTCTTTTCTAATTTATATTCCTTCTGAACAAAATGTAATGCTTGTTCCAAATTTCTTCTAAGCAACAAAATGCTGAAACTCAAATAATAACTGCAATAGCAAGAAAAATAGATATCATAGCAGAGATGTTAAGCTTTAACAATAAAAATAATGCGAAGCTTATATAACTGTGATAGAAGGATTTGAGGCAAAATTTAAAGAATGCATTGATGAAAGAAAGTATACTTTTATTAATATATTTCTCGATGGAATGTGGAAGCAACAGACATACGACCAATTGATTTGCGGAAGGAGACCATCATTACAATATCTCTGTTATTTTTATAACTGGAGCTTTTTCTAAGGAGAAAGAAAGTAGAAATAGCTTTGAATATGCATTATTTATTTTTTGTCTAAGAATCGCAAGGATTTGAATTAAATAGCTTGCTTGAGAATAAGTTTGTATCTTTTAGATGAAGGGTATTTTCGAAGAATTTGTGGATATGTTACACGCCACTATTTTGGTTATTTGTGTATTGGCATGAAACTTAAAATAAGTGAAGATCTGTGGTTATACAACTATTTTATTCGATAAGATACGCTAACCTAGTGTTTTCTTTTCTTTATTTTGAGGTAAAAAGCGAGAAGTAACAGTAGAAAATAAAGCGCAGTTGAAAACCAAAAAAACATAATATTTCTGAATAGACATTAATAGAGAGTGTTGTTCATTTATACTTTCGCATTCTATTATCATGCGTAATAAATCCTCGGCTTCAGATATTTAGCGTTAACGATATTAATTTTTATATCATTAATTTAAATACTTTCTTTCAGATTTTCCCCAGTCAGATTTTCATGAATGAGATTTTCATTTGAAATCAGGATGAGGATGCAGTTTAGTTCTCATCTTAAAATATTTCGTATTGAAATGCTCATTTTATACATATTAATTTTAAATTCTTTATTATAGAGATTTCTAATCTGTGTATAAACTTATATTTCTGTTACTAATAAGGGAGTATGCAAAAAAAAAAAGCTTTTATACAATTATAATGAATTAGTTTGATGTAAATTTCGCAAAAGTCACAACACAACACGAACAATAAATCTTATCTAAAAGCTGAAGGATTCCGAACCTATGACACCTGTAAAAATGCTGAAAATTAGTGTACGTTTTCCTCTTCGGGATCAGACTGAGCGATTTCTTTATGGAGGAAAATTGTTTGATATTTAAGTACCATAATTTTATATCTATATATGAAGCTTTTACTGTGTTCACAGATAGGGTAATGAAGTATTTTTTTACCTCTGACCATCCTAGTCGCGGGAAAGACTGAAGAAGTTATGCAATACACATAGTGAATATAAATAATACCTTAAAAATGTTTCTTTTGAAAACGAATTGTGCATTGCCTTTCGTCCATAAGATCACGCCATTACGAAATTTGCGAATACACCAAGCACGTGCTCTGTATTAATATACGTAGAAGTAATAACTTCTCTTAATTCAAAATCCAATATACTGTGTTAAAAATTGTGAGTACTTAAGCTTGTAAAGAAAAAGATTCAGAATCAGAGCCTCAAATGATAGCGTAATCGTAAGATTAATATAAATTTACATATAATTTGTTTCTCATGTGACTTGAAAAACTGAAAATAGGGAATTATATTTAAGCAAATGCTGTGGAATGCGTTGCTTAAAAAGTCAAAAATTCATCTTGGTATGTTAAATATTGCTATCTATTTAATACAAATTTAGATTTTCATGCCAATAAATTTTGTTGCTGTTCTTCGTTGCCAACCTCTTCAAAAAACAGAAGGTTTTCTCCTTCAGTCGGTTGCGTGTTAAATGAGAAAATCTTAAAATAACTAATTGCAAACCCACCAGTGATCAAGTGGTATAACTACTCAATTCCCACTTCCACATCCGGCGACTCAGCAGGTTAACTACGCGAGATTATTCATAGTGCTTTATGTATAAAAGAATATAAAGGTGCTACTAATCATGAAAACGTTCCAGTTTATCCTTAAGTAGTATTTTACTGAAACATCTGTTTTTAAAACAGATATATTCTCGAGGTCTTGTAGAATTATTTCGACATCTGAACACGATAGCTTAACACGAGCTCAAGTTCTGGCGAACAGGCCTGCGTATGAACACTTTCGTTGTTTTCCCTATATATAACGTGAGTACGAGCCAGTGCCACATAAAAAGATCTTCATGAAAGCAGATTTTGTTTAGGTAATGGTCCTTGTGAGTTGTGTTTTAATTTACTCAAAACAACTTAAGTTTACTCAGAAAGAAATATGAAAATGAAATTTTTACTTGGGTCTCGAACTGCACATTATAATGAAAATTGAATTATATAGAAAAAATATTTTAGGTAGTAAGATACCAATCGCCACATATTTCTATGCTAACATAGCAAGAAAGAGCTGCAACGAAACACATCTAATTCCTTATGAAAATTTGCATTTGTTGTTCTAAATAAGGTTTTAGTGAGACTCTTAAGCAAAAGGCTGCTAAAAAAATACATAGTTGTAAGAAGCGCATCTGTTTGGATTTAATGATGGAATTTCATTAAAGCTTTCAATCGCACTCATTTCACATTTAAGTCCTTTATAAGATTAATCAGCATATTACTGCAGAGAACAAAATCAGCTGAAGAAGCTTACATACAAAAAGAGATTGGTTGAAACAACTGGTTTCGCAAATAACTGTTGGTATTTTATGAACACAGACCTGTGCAATATTTGCATTTCCAGGAGACAGAGTTTGCAAATGAAGGTTACTCTGTTGTGTCGCGAAATTTAAGTGTGTTTAGTCATGTAAGTAATAAATTATTTAAGTATTTTACTTTTATTTGTATTTGATTTCTTTTGTAATTTGAAATTCGCTTCAACGGTCCAATTTTCTAACCAAGAAAGGGATCGTCTATTAACGAAAGTAACATCTGTGGAAATAGCTTTTAAGATATCATTTGGAACTGAGGGCAGTATAGTGTTGTTTTCTATGTCTTTTGTTACGAAGCAGTAAAATGGATATCGTAATTGGCTTCCCTCATTCACTCTCTCTTTGTGAGAAATAACTAAAATCTTCCAACCCTTCCATCAGGAACACTTCGAGAATGACTATTCATAAGTAAGTAATGAAGAAGTAATTAGATAGGTGAGTACGATGATGAAGAAGAAGCGATTGCTATACTTTTGTGTAGAACTCTTGTCATCAAGCCAGGAACTTTTTATTCAGGAAAGCATCCGGGAACTTAGTAAAATCTTCCAACCCTTCTATCAGGAACACATCGAAAATGACTATTTATAGTTCTGCGAGAAAGATGATGAAGACGAAGCGATGCTATATTTTTGTGTAGAGCTCTTGTCATCCAACATAAAAGCACTTCCAACCCTTCTATCACACTGCGACAGCCATCCGCGGACCGCAGGCGCTAGTCAGCCCGCAAGGGCGAAGTGCGACAGTACGGCAAACACCCTTTCTCTGTAAAACAACTATTCTCGTACCGTACTCAAAAACTAACTTCTAAACTAGTGCAAGAACCGAGGAAAACTCGGTTTCTCCTCCTATAAAATATTACTGGTCAAAACCTAACACATAAAATTAAATGTCGCCAACCCGAGACTCACTATAATTTAACCAAACGAATTTACTCCCTCAAACGAAGCAAAATAGAGTCATTGTCCACACTCGACGGCTGACCAGCTGGAAATGACTCATCCTAACACATGCGAAAATTTGAGACTAAAAATTCAACCCCCCCTTGCTAACAAGCGGAAACATCTGAGGGAAAATTAGCCGGAACATCGACTAGCCGGAATTAGCCGGAAATTTTGTCTGTTAAAGTCATACAATTTCTAAGAAAATTCTATGATGAAATGTACAATGCTCTAAAAACCTAGGAAGCATTTCATCGGGTACAAAATGTCACGTTTAATCTAAATATTTAGTTATACATACAAAATAAGCAAATACGGGCTAGTATGCAAAATGTTTCACACTTTAGTTTAAAACGTAAAAATATAATGAAATAGTTTATGTCTGTTTGCGTAGTAACCTATGAAAATATTTAATCAAGTTTCAACATGAATAAATGAGAATAAATATAAAAAATAGGGCCAGATATTGAGAACAAACTTCATAAATGTCTCTCAACTATCTTCCCAATTTAATTCAAATAAAATATATTTTTATCACGATTTGTGTAAAATATTTTACTTACAAAAAATTTATCTTAGTGTATTTGGAACAAAAAGTAAAAAAATAGCATTTATGAGGTCTGAAAAGATTGCTGATGTTGAAACATTTACTTTAAGTACATCAAACAGGTTTAAATCTATTCAGTTAATTGCTACTATTACGGGACGAAAATCATTCTTGTATTAAAATGATAACACTGGTTATTTTTCAGTCCAAGATTAATTTCTATATACAATTTATATACACTCACTTCCAAAAGTTAAGCACGGAGAGGAAAATGCTAATCCGGAAACCAATCAGAATTGAAGAGGACGCAGTTTGATGCAGACGTAGATGGAAGTATGCAAATGTGTTAGGTAACAGCCAATCGCGCGTTCATGTCAAGAAATATGCAAAAAAAGCAGTCTCGTAAGAAGCCAGCTTTATGAAGGGTTACAGAAGTTGATTGTAAATGCTGATAGAAGGTGTTTAAAAGTTTCGTACAATTTGTTTACAAGACATACGTGTTTCTATGACTTCCAGAAGACCGGTGGAAGATTCTGAGCGCTAGCGTGCTGTGGGCCGCATTGAAGCGGGACAGTCAATCACAGATGTCGCTCTTTTCTTCGGCGTTGATCATTCTGTAATTTCACGTTTATGGAAACAATTCCAAACTAAACAGACAGTTGTCCGAAGGCCCGTAGCCGGTCGCCCAAGGGTTATAACCCCCGCGGAAGATCGAAATATTGCTATTGTAACCAAGCGGAATCGCAGAGCGACTCCACACGTGTGACATCTATGGTTACAGCGGCCATTAGTAAGGCGATATCTGTAGCTACTGTACGCCGAAGATTGCATATGAGTGGATTGTATGCCCGGGTACCTCGAGTTTGTGTTCCTCTATCCGTCCAATCAAGAGCGGCACAATTACAGTGGTGTCGGGAACATGTCAATTGCAATGTGTCTGACTGGAGCAATGTCATGTTTACTGATGAGTACACATTTGCTCTGGAGCCAGATGACAAGCGTAGAAGGATATGGCGTGAACAACGAATACGCAATCAGTTCCGAAACATCACCGAACATCACGCATTCCGAGGCGGAAGCATTATGGTGTGAGCAGGAATTTCATTAGGATATCGCACCGACCTGTACATCTTTAAACGGGGTTCTTTGACGGCTATCCGGTATCGAGATGAGTCTTAGAACCCATTGTGAGATTGTACGCTGCAGCAGTTGGCCCTACTTTTGTTTTAATGGACGATAACGCACGTCCCCATAGAGCTGACATCGTCGATGACTACCTGGAGAGTGAAGGGATTGGGCGTATGGCGTGGCCAGCATATTCGCCCGACTTTAATCCCATTGAAAATCTTTGGGATGCTCTCGGATGTGTTGTAACTTCACGTTTCCCACCTCCAGCACTCTTATTGTGCTGGAAACTGCTCTACGAGAAGAATGGCGATTGCTTAATTCTGCGGTGGTTGACCTCCCAGTTGAAAGCATGGTCACAAGGTGTAAACTTTGTATACAGATGAGGGGGATCACATACCTTATTAATGTCCTTTTTTCATTTTATGCTGTTTATTTTCCCTTTATACATAATTCTGTTGAAATCTCCAGTGTGTCATTATCTAATAACTTACAAAAATTTAATATTGTTTTTATTTCTGCATATAATTGTTGATTTTGTTTTATGCATAAATATATATGCTACTTTGCAGCCGAATTTTGTGTGAATCAAAGCAGTATTTGTTGTTTTTTTTTGCATTTTACATCTTTGTGCTTAACCTTTGGAAGTGAGTGTGTAAACGTTTATATACATTTCATATATTTTCATATAAATATCATTATTTTAATACAATGATGATTTTAAAGTCACAGAAAGACTTATCAATTGAAGTATAGGTTTGGTTTAGTTTATTACGACAGAGTAAGCAAAGGTTATTTGCCTAACAGGAGAGATGCCTTCATAGTGGACATTCTAAAGAAAACTGGCTTGCATCTGCTTACACATAGGGAAAACCATGAAAACCCCATGCAGCCAGCTCTTTCGCCAGGATTCGAACCCGAACTAAGCTACCAGTACTCAGCAACTTTACCCTGGATTGCTGGAGAGCCCTTGAATATAAAGAAGAAAGAAGATAGATAAATTCCTTGTTTGAAGTTGTGAAATGATAAAGAACATGGGAAATTGAAGTTACATCTGCAATCGCAGGCTGGTGTATTTGAACGAAAACAGTTCATTGAGCATGGAAAAACTGCTGGATCAATTTATGGAACAAATGCAAAAGGTTAAATATGCGAAGACGCTTCACTAGAAACTGGAACTCTAGAATTCAATAAATGTTTCCCTTTAGACTAAATTTAAAATATTTGGCAGTGTTCGACATTTTGCTGTAGAAGTGGAATCGTACACAGCTCGAACGATAACTCGAATAAACGATTTCATTCCAATATTCTGACAACTACTGATGTAATATATATAGCTGTAATCGAAATGCAAAACTTATATTCATTGCTTATAGCATTAACAATGTGCTTTATGTGTACAGTGTCTCAGAAGTTGAAGGGTGAGATTTTGTAAGGTCTTGGTGAAATTTGCAATATGTTAAATTGTTTGAAAAAGCTTTTATGTAATTCATCAATCAAAGAGGGTTTGCATGCGTTTTGTAATGCACATAGCCGCATATGGCACATGAATAAGTACGAAATTTTCTTAATACATTCAGTGCAGCCGAATAAATAACACTATTTTTCATACTTTTCTGTTCGTTGAGAGTAATATTAAGCTATGAAAACAGAAGAGAGTCACACCAAGAAAAACACAAAATTAGGCACACAACATTTTGAGTTTGGGGTAGATTTATGTCAAGACGTAAATCTACGCCAAGCTTATGGTTTTTAGTGCTACTAATTTTGTAATATTACGTATGCTTAGAAATGCTATAGATCATTTTGTTACATTTGTTACATCAAGTAACACCCCAGTACACTACTATGGTTAGTGTGCTGGGGCGTTATCGTTACAATTATGGCTAAATTTCTCATGTCCCATTCGCTTCCACCTACCTACCTACTTACCTACCACCACAAAATGAACCAAAGGATATTGAAGATGCCGAGATACAAATCTTTCAACTAGATGATGCACTTAGTAAATCACTTGTGTAATGAAATGAATTTAGGTTTCTAGAAGAGTGGTTTGGAAGGAATGGAGCTCTCCAGCGCGCTGTGGGAACTAGGAGCTTTGTTATATATGAGGCGTAAGATAAAAAAACAGATAACATTCACAACGTCAAGGAGAGATTCACAAAAGGAATTGGAAATGTTATACCAAAATTTCTAAAAGTGTAAAGAAACTCAGCCGAACTGTCAACAAAACTGACAAGAAGAATATGACATATAATATGAAATTGTGGCTGTGTTATCGATATACATAACAATTACGCAACTCAGTTGATTCTCTCAGACGTCAGAATATCCAAACCATTTTTAAAAAAGAAATTTGCATTCAAAATTTTGAAACAAAAATCTCTTTTGAAACATAACCTCAAGTTAGCATACGGCATATAATACTCGAAACCGATGAAATGTATATGGCCATTCGCTATCACAAGTGCAAACGTTTGGAAAGGGTTTGTTTTTTAATAGGGTCTGATATCAGATAGCAATGCAGGATCGGAATAGCTATTGCCAGGTTCAAAGGACTCGAAAAAAGGAAAAGCGACAAATAAACGAAAAACATTATTTTATTCATCAAAATGCAACACATGAGATATCAACAGACATCACAAAATATGTTCGAAGTTACTGCAACCAACTGCAATTCAAGTCTATCATTGGAGCGAAATGGAATCGCGCATGTTTTGAAATATGATACATTTGAATACATGGGACAATCAGTATATGATATAATCTCAATGTATGATATATGATATAATATTTGAAATATGATATAATCAAGAAAGACCTGGCGGTACGTTGGTTCATCATATACCAGAATTTTTAAATTTTTATGCGATCTAAAAAAACGTTCTAGGCAGGATAGGCTATTATGGAAAGTCAGTGAATTTGAACATCACCTTCGATGTGATGTTGACCAAATACCGCATTTAAATGCTCGAAAATATACCTACTAAAATGCTGGAACCCCATATCATGGAACAATGACTGCTGCATCTGTTGCTTTTTCAACAGTTCAAGCCCGAATTCCTTAAAAAGGTCTCATAATACCTGCGGTCCGAAGGAACAGGCAAAACTTATGGGCCTATTAAGTGGTCCCCCACAATAGGAACCAAATAATGACAGCAAACCTGGGTTATACTGGACATGTTCGTGTAACATGGATTCTTCATCACCCATATATATAAATTATTTGCATTGTAGCAATCATTCCTGGAGAAAAATGCCTCTTCTACAATGAAGACTGAAGCCGAAAAAAGGATTGAGCCGCACTTTTCTAAAGATACCATTGAGGAAATGCAATTGTCTGTGGGAAATTATCTGGTTGCAATAACTGAAGGTGCTTCTTATTGTATGGGTGCAATTGGATCCAGTTCATGAACCTGCAGGTGGTGGTTTGGAGAAGCATCTCCGATTCATGGCACGCCTCTCTAAGGGATGTGTTTTACATATGCTTGATGAAATAAATGTCTGGTGGTTTGCAATATGTCTCTTCAGATAGTGATTCCGTTAAAAGCACAGAGCTAACATCTCTTAATAGAAAAAACGCTTGACTCTGGATACTGATATCATAAATTGTCTTCCCAGTCGATAATCTGATAGCACAATGAAATAAAACATGTTGCAGGATAGTGGCGTACTTAACTTTGCTTTCATAATCGTATAAAGACTCATAAGATAGATCTCATTCAAAGATTCGATATTTTTGCAGTTTACAAACAGTAATATAAAAATTTCCTAGAATTTATACATTACGGAAGTACACAAATAAGATTTTATAAATGTTTTGCCAAAAATAAAGAGCAAAATTTTGTACTTGATATACAGCATTAAAAAATAAAGTAAATAATAATATCGAAGGTTAACTAGAAAATTTTGCCCTCAAATCATTTTAAACCTCAAAACTATTTCGCAGGGCAGCACTGTCAATCACAACACAAATTGTTTCTTCAAATCTAAAAGCAAACATATTGCATAAGAAGACATTTGTCACTGGAATGGGGCTGAATCCCTGTCAAAATATCTATTTGCCCAATTTACTAAACAGCAAGAAAATAAATTTTTAAGAAAATGACTGCTATGTTCCAAAAAAGTTAAGTATTTCCTTAAGATCTTTCTTTCTTTATATATCATGATTTATGTGTTATTAAACAGCAGTTTCAAAATTTACAAACGTTCATAAATTTATCATCAAATATTCTGATTTCTCTTTGCACTTTGTCAGGTTGAAAATGCAATTCCATACATTAATAAAACAAAATATTGGAAAATTCACCTGTCTTTACTTGAGTTACACTGTAGAGTCATTAGGTAATTATTTCGAAGCAGGAGACATGAAAAATGAGCAATACCCTCGCCGTGACTCGAACGACGGACCTCTCGAATACATGTCCGGGTGCTGACAATTACACCACGAAGGCACGCTAAGAAGGCGGGAGAAATACCTTATATACTCCCGCTTTTAAAGGACGACTGGGGATTAGGGAACCCAATCCCTAAATCCTTGTGATGGAGAATCATCATTCACCACCCTTTTAGTTCAGGCGCCACTGTAGAGACATTAGGTTTAAGCAGGAGAGATATGGTCACTTTACTTAACCTGTTCCGCCAAACTAAGTTAATGGCACTACAGTGTTAGAAAGTCATCCTAGTCGTTGCTAGTAATCTGACAGTTAGACCCCCTTTCTACATTTACATTAATCTTTACTTTCTTGGATATAATTATTTTCATTCACTTGCTTCATTGTCTCTAAGATGCCCTTTTTGCAGTAATAGGCCGTGAACAGTTTATTCACAGGATTTGTGATGTAGTTGGAAGGAAAGAACTGGTGTCGAAGGTGCTCTGTGAGAGGGCAGGAGAGCAGGTAATGAAGTGCGTCCGCTTCTTCCCTGCGAAAACCGCAAGAACAGTTGACGTCCCGTCTGAGGAATCGTCTGTTTCGCGCTGGGAATGCGCTGGGAAATTCCCGTGGTTGGTACAGGCCTGAAGGAAGAGTCAGCTGCATTTGAGCCTCTTGAGAGTAGGTATTGAGAAGATGTTGTAAGTAAATCTTCTTGTCTCTTCTTCCTGCCATCGTGATTACCATGTCTCTTGGAATGTTGTCTTGAGGAGCCTTTTTGCAACTTCTGCGAAAAGCGGAACTTCCTTGTTGTCAATTTCTTGTTTGAGAGCTGCGGTCTTAGCTAGTTCATCAGCTCGTTCGTTGCCTTGCCTTTTTGCTCGGAGTGTGCTTTTATCCAGGTGATCTTTAAAGGGATGGAGGAGTCTAACGTCAAGAGGATCTCTCTAAGTGCTGCTGTGTGCAGATGTTTTGGAGGAAAGGAATTCAGCGCATTCAGAACGCTCATACTATCTGTAAAGAATGAAGTGTGAGCTGCTGGTTGCGTACCTAACGATAGTGCTTCCTCTTTGAGTGCGAGAGATTCGGCTTGGAAGACTAAAGTGTGGTTGCTTACACGGAATTGTGCTTGATAAATTTCTTCTTAGTTCGAAAAGACCGTGAACGCTGCCCCTACTCGTCCTGAAATTTTTTATCCGTCAGAGAAAATCACTCTTTTTTGTCCTGAGGGTGGCGATTTGCACCAAGGAAGGATGTAAGACAGGGGGATCTTGGAAGCTTTCTATGCTGGCATAGTATAGATGTAAATCTTCTTTAGTGAGAAGGTCCTCTTTGTAGTGTAGAAATTGGTAGATTTATCTTTCTCATTCTGCTTTTAGGTCGAATGGGAGCGTGCTAGCTAGAATCTGAAGTGCTGCGGTTGATGTGATGCTATACGCACTGGTGATGTTTAGCATGATTACTCGCTGTATTTGATGTGTTTTTTGACATATTCTTGCTGTAACAGTCATCCAGACTGGGCAGCCGTAGAGGATCATGCGTTCAATTGCATTTAGGTATAGATGTTTTGACAGACGCCTCTTTTGGCTCCACTTGTCTGTGATTGTCCTGTTTAGTTTCTTGATGATTCTATGTGTCTTATCTCGGACTTCTGTAAGATGTGATACCCACGTGAGCTCCTTATCAAGTGTGAATCCGAGGTACTTAATGGTATCCTGGTTCGCAGTGGATGCCCTTCCCACTTTATACGTCGTGGATTCTCGTCTATTTTTTAGCCCTTTGGAAAGACTATCATCTGTGTCTTTACCATACTGGAACACAGTTTTTTGTCTTGACTCCATTTTGTAAGCAATTTGAGTGCTGCTTCTGCTTTGCGCTCTATTGTTGTCCTATTGTCTCCGTCTATTAAGAGTATAATATCGTCGGCGGAAGCTTGTATCATGGCATTGTCTCCAACGTTGATGTTTAGCGCTGACTCTGCAATTATGTTCCACAGGATGGTTTCGATATTAGACCCCTGTGGGGCTCCTTTGCGGTAATTTATCGTAATATTTAGGGCGTCCCTTTTGTAGGTCACTTGACGTTCTGTGATGTAGCTTCTAATCAGTTGGTAAAGATTCTTTGGGCATCGCAGGCCTTTAAGTTTTATTTTGAGCGCTGGCCACCATAGTTTATTGAATGCTGACGCTACCTCAAGCGATATTATATACGTATGGAGGTTATTTTGTCTGTTATTTAAGATGATGTCTTGAACATGGTTAAGGGCGTCGGTGGTGCTCCGCCCTTTAGTAAACCCGTATTGGGCGGGGTTTAGTAGTTTGGTTTCGACTAGGTAATACGCAAATCTCTGCCTAAGCATGTTGTCAAGGACTTTGCCCCACGCTGAGAGTAAGCAGATAAGTCTCTAAAAATTGGGCATGGACTTTGGCTTCCCCTCTTTCTGGAATAAGACCAGTTCTGCGTTTTTCCATTCTTTTGGAAAATAACCTAATTCAAGGCACTTGTTAAAGAGTGCTAGAATTTGTTTGTCTACGCTCTTCAACGGTTTTAGTCGTGAGGCCATCCAGACCAGGAGCTTTACCTCTGCATTTTGAGTTTATCGAACGTTGCATTTCTTCGAGTCTGAACGGCTAATCGTCTTCCAAGTTTGGAATCTCGGTTAATTGGGCACGAATATCTGCGTGATATGTAGAGTCCCGGTTGGGGTCGTCTTCTGGAAAATGGAACCGCATTATTTCCCTAATTGTATCCTCAATTGTATTCGTCATTGTGCCCTCGTCATTTTGAACTGAACCTATCTGTAATGGATTTATGCTCTTTCTTTTAGCTAGATCGAAGTATGTTCCGAAGGGAGAGCTGACAGTGATTTTGTTCCATGTCATGTTCCATACTTTTTTCTTTTCTTTATACATCTTTTGCAGGTACTGTGCACGTACCCTTTGGTAAAACAGCCTGTTATAGGTCCTTTCCTCTATAGTTGTTTTTTGGAATCTCTTCCTTGTTGCTCTAACCTTTTCCTTAGAATAGTGAGATCCTTTTTCCTCCATGGGCAGGTGCGCGGTCTTGATTTCGAGTTATGTGAGAGAACCATTCTTTGATAGATCTCGTGGCGACTAGTGGTAACTTCTCTGATATATTTGTCGATTTCTGCGATAGATGTCAGATTTCTAGGGTCTGCTAGAGATGTTGAGACATCCCTTTTGAAATATAGCCAGTCGGTATGTCGTACATTGAATTTCGTTCTTCGCTATGTTGGGTAAAGAATGCTGGAAAAGTAAAAATATATATTATCATGATTGCTATTGCTTGCGTCGTCCGTTACCTTCTAGTTATTGATCCTAATTCTAACTATACTTATAATAAGTGTGAGGTCAGTCGAGCTGTTGTCACTTACTCCTGCGAAGTTTGGCGTATACCCTATCTCGTTGATAATCGATAGTCCAGTGCTGGCTATGAATTCGCATAAGTATGTGTGAGAATTATGTGAGCCCCATAGGAGAATTTTGGCACTGAAATTTTCGGTAATTATTGTAGTCATGTTGTTATTTTAGTGCATAAACCTTTCTAGGGTTATCAGGATTAGTGCAATGTCCTGCGATGGAGGACAGTGTTCTGTGATTAGTATAAATCTTGAGTCACTGCCTATTGCAAGCGCTATAATCTCAGGAGAGCTGAAAGTTCTAGAACTGGTAGATTTGAGTCCGCTACAATCCCTGCAGTTTTTGCGTGTATTCGAGAGTAGAACTTCCTATATTTTATGGGGAACCCGTACAGTTTGTTCTGCACTGTGTACGGTTCCTGGATACATGCTACTTTGAGTTTGTCGTTCTGTTCAAAATTTATCTTTAAGTTGTCTGTTGCACTCCTGGAGTGCTTAAGATTAATCTGGATTATTTGGATTTTATCCATACTATGATCGTTATTTTAGTCGTTCTATATCTCTTACGCAGCAGGGGCATTTCGTATCTCGGCTATCATGTTGGGCGTCGAGGCCTGTATTATTTCGTTTATTCACCTTTGTGCAATTGACACATCTGACTACTTTTTGGTTACAATTGGTCTTCTCATTTTCTGTGGAGCCGCATCTGGCACAGACTTTATCTTTCTTGCAATATTTCGATGGGTGGTTATACCCAAGGCATTTGACATATTGCAAAATCTTTATAAACTCCCTTACGTTGTTTATTGCCCATTGTATGTTCAACTTCCTCGTTTTCATAAGGATCTTGAAAGCAACTGGGTCTATAGTTAAATCTTGAGTCACTGCCTATTGCAAGCGTTATAATCTCCGGAGAGCTGAAAATTCTAGAACTGGTACATTTGAGTCCGCTACAATCACTGCAGTTTTTGCGTGTATTCGAGAGTAGAATTTCCTATATTTTGTGAGGAACCCGTACAGTTTGTTCTATACTGTGTACGGTTCCAATGCTGTCCAAAGCGGGCCTTCATGGTGAACAGGACCTCTAATTCACTTTCTGCTAGGTCGGTGTTCTTTGTTTTAATGAAGTTCACTATGTCGTCTATATTAATGTTCTCTTTGACACTGAACACTATTATTCTGGGCTTTCTTTTTTGTGAATATTTCGTTTCCACTACGTACTTCAGCTTTCGATTTTCATTTATGGCCTCTTCAAGTATAGCTAGTTCTTCCTTTTTCGTAACTTCTACTAGGAGTCCTATTTTGTTGATTCTCTTTATATTCTTGACGCCTAATTTGAGTTTCCCTGGATCTATGTTCTTCACCAGCTTCTCCTTTACCTCGTCGGATGTGCTACCCTCAGTCGTAGGACCAACTGAGATACATACTGACTGAGACTGAGACATGCTCTGTCTCTAGCCGTGTTCTCGATTGTGGTTGTCTAGATCTAGAACTACTTCTGGATGGCTGTCGAGATCTTGCAACTTCTGCATAAGACGGCTTTTGAGTTGCGACTATTTCTTGTATGTATGTCTCTATATTCTTAGTTTGTTCAACTTGTCCTTCCAAATTGGCTATTTTGTAACTCTGCCTCGAGACTGTTCTTAACATATGTTAAGACATGTGTTAATGCTTAACATATGTCAAAGAAACCTCGTACCTTTTTTGTTGCTTTTGTGGGAATGCGGTCTCTATTAAAATATCCAATCCGGTTAGTATAGCACTCTGAAGCCTCCTGATACTCTGTACTGTCATCTACCAAAGTTATATCAACATCTAGCTGTCGTGTACTGCTCTGTTTCTGAGCCTTATCTATTATTGGAACACTGGCCGACTGCGTTTCATTGTCGAGGCATTACCCCTTAGGCTGTTTATATTTTTGACGAACCATCTCACTTTGTGATTTAAATACCTCCAAAACAATTTTTAAGCAAAAATTACAATTTTACCGTTAAAATTGAAGAAATGGCCAACGGGTAGAAAGACTTTAACTTTGGTGCATCTAAATGTCTGACATCACGCTTTCGGCGGGCAGAACACTCTAACTTGGTGGTGCGCCAAATGCCTTGTGTCAACAACCATCTGCCACACTAAGCCTAACGTTTACTGAAAATTACAAATGCATATAACATTTTTCATACAAGTGCCAAACTCACGATTTTCACTATATAGGTAGATAAACAGATGAAAAATCCTATTTTATACTCGAAAGTTATTTGCACAGTATATAAAAACTTTGAGGGATAATGCTTACTCAGAATATGCAAATGAAGGAGGCGGACAGCAGCAATTTTAAAAGTCTTCGTATCCTCGAAATTTACCTTCTTCGCAGAAAAAAACATTACAAATATCGCAAACGGAACTAGTAATCCATCGAAAAATCACATTTTCACAAACACAAGTGGTATAATTACCAAGACATTAGCACTTTTTTCGAAAGATACAAAAACCACAACCAATATGGCCGCTACCATGCGCAGATCTTCCAAGCAGGAGAGATGAAAAATGGACAATGTCCTCACCGGGTCTCGAGCAGCGAACCTCTCGAACACGCGTCTAGCGTGTTGACCGCTACACCGCGAAGGCATACGAAGAAGGCGAAACAAATACCTTATAACATATGTGTTAATATCCAGTAATAAATATCAAATAGCCGTATGATTTACCTGAGCAATATGATAATTAGTTCCAATAAAAAACCAAATGCTTTTTAGTAGCAAAATATTATTTTTATAAACAATTTCGTGAGTAATTTATGTCTAAATGTCTCATAAAAAGTAACACTTTTATTCACATTTCAAAGAAATTTATAATGCTAAATAATAACTGGGTATAACATAAAACTGTTTATCGAATACAGATACCTGAATATATTGGAAATAAATCTGTATACATCAGCACGTGAATTTTGAAATAAAACTCATTTTGGTTGTTGGCTCATAGTCTTTTGCACATAAACTATGATATTTTGGAATAATTTCGAAAATTCCCTGTAAAAAAGTTAGGAATTATTTGTACAAAATATTAGAAATTACTTAAAAATCGCTGATTTAATTACAGAACTCAGAATTCTCGTTCTGTGAACCATTATTTCATTCATCCGTATATTTATAAAAACAGAGCATAAGAGAAATAACATTACAGTTTTCAAGATTAATTTTTTTTTCAAACGATTAAAACAGCTAAAAAAAATTACCAGCGAGAAACTTCATGTTAATAGCCCAATATCTATTAATAAAGACATAAATATCACAAATACATAAACAATTATTAAAAACAGTTAAACACTCAGCAAAACAAAATATACCTGCAACAAAAAGGAATTTCTTTTTTTGTTTAGCACGCTGGAAGCGGTCTTTCAGTTATAGATTCTTTATTCATCCAAATAGAATTTCAGGCTCGGTAGAATAGTTGAAAATGGCCTTCTATTATTCCCATCGCAAGCAGCAACTCCAAATTTATGTGAAATTACATATTTGAAATTATACGACAAGAAAGAACTAATATTAGAGAAACTGCAGCACGCTTCGGAACTGGTCGCCTCCAAACCACTAAGGGGGGTTTCGCTTGCAAGAAGGAGCGAAGTTCATGAGACGACTGCCTGTGACATCAGAAATTCCTCTAGCTTCTCTGTCAAGTCTTTCTTCTACTGAGGATGTTGACACATGGTTCTTCCTTGACAATCAACAGCTCCTCATATTAGATATATATATATATATATAT
>KK114974.1:741405-753233 GCA_000611955.2 Stegodyphus mimosarum
TATACCTGGTAACTCCGTATTTGCGAAACCGTCCATCCTGCTACATCTGCGACTGGCTGTAGAATAATTGTTTTCCTGGAGGTAAATTTTAATATTTCCCAACTGCACTCGAAGTTCCTCAATTTAGCTTTCAGTAGGACTTCTTCCAGGAGTCTATACAATTTGTGAGCTGGACACAGTAGAAAAAAAAGTATTATAAAAACTGTTTACTTCTACCGTTGGCAAAGAAACAGGCAATTTTTTTTTGCTTTTTTCGAGACATCAAACCCAGTTGGCTGTTCTGGCAAAAATAAACACCATTTGATTTTAATTTTATTCGAATTTTGTTTTTATAACAGATAATTTCTAAATTTCCATTTCTTAGCTATACACAAACACACACACACATATATATATATATGTGTGTGTGTGTAATCAACAATTACGAAAATAGCGTCGCAGGAGGAATCTGCGTAACTTCACATTTCATTGTATCTTTCAGTTGGGACAAATCTTGTGACTCTGATGTTTCAGATTCAGATTCAGATTAAATTTCAGATACCACCATAACTATAAATGAATTCGAGTAAGGTCAAGGGATCGCTGTGGCCGCAGAACTTCAAAGTTACGGAAGGTGACTCCAAAGGGCTATTGCAGTACTTACCGAACATGGCAACATGCGGAGGAGTACCATCTTGCATCTATACAAAGTCATTAATGACATTTCGTTACTGCAATTTTGGAATTACCCAATTCTGGAACATTTTTGGACACCCAGAACTTGTGATTTAGCACATTTTTATACCTGTGCAAGTAACCTCTTCGAAAAAGTATGGACCAAGAGCAAAAGTGCTTGGGATTCCGTAACATAAGTCACTTTAGATTTGTGTAAAGGCACAGGTGACATATCGTGAGATTTTGATCAGCCCAGTGAGCGCAGTTCTTGGAGTTTACGTTCCCAGTTTAGAAGAAATGCTCCTGATGCGCCCATAATATTCGTTAGGGCCACCTGCTGTCTTGATACCTAATGAGGAAAAATGTTGCAAAGTTGACACGCTGTTGCACTTCTCCATGTTACAACATCTCTAGTAAAACAACTCCTAGTTTCATAACGTGCTCTAGTACCTGCCTGGTCATGTTGCCTAATTTATCCTCAGTGGTAGTTCCCAACCAAGAACCCACTGCTTACAGTGGTTTAAAATTTTGTTGTGTGCAAATTTATGCACCCTACCGTAAGTATCCTTTACTATACCACACTGGAGTTCCCAAGCTTCTCGTTTGATATTTTTAATAGTCCGCTTATGTAAAGCACTTTCTCTTTCGTAAAGCTGGAACATCCTTCTGCTGTTTTTAGAACTGATCATTAATCTCTGCCTGTGCCAACCTTCGATGTGCACGTACCTTTCTGCGATCTTCCGTAAGCTTTGTATTACACCCTGATAGGATGTTTTTTATTTTGAAGCACTTCACCTTGTAGGAGGCTTTGGCTGCTTTAACGAGGTCTTCCAAAATCGTATCATAGATTTCCAAAATCGTGTCATAGATATTATCTGCCCCAGTATCACTTGTGCAAGCTTCCGGATCAACTAAATGTTTGGGTAGGATTTCATTACAAAATTTTGTGAATTTTGAATGACCTCCATACTTTGTTTTATACCTTTCATTTTTGTAGTAATAAAAAGGAACTTTCGGCTTAAACATGCCAATAGCATGGATGCCATTGTTTGTGTAATCTGGCTAGCCAACTGCCCTTGCTACTCGAAACGTGGGGCGGGATATTTTGGTGTTTATAATCACCAGTCTGTTCCCCCCCCCCAAAAAAATCTACTACATTCTGCCCTCTCTCATTATCACTCGGAGCCTGCCCCCCAAAGGTGGCTGTTGGCCTTGAAATCTATCTCAATCAAATGAAATGGAAACTTGTTCATGAAGTTTGTACTTAATTCTTGAAGACGTTCATCAGTAAAGTGGCTAGGCGGAAAACAGAGTTGAACTGTTTTTAGTTCAAGTAGGATGGAGATGGTATGGTCTGGTTCTCTAATTCATGTTGGAGACGGAGGTCCATTGTAGACTATGCCTGCCAACTGCGAGTTTGACTGAAAACATTTTGCAGCGTTAGGTAGACCAGGCATGCACCCCTATTACCACAGTATTTTTGAATAAACAAGATTATGGACCCCGTTTTAGCATTATGTATGCAAAATTTAGGGTTTTGCCTGAGCTCTTTGCAAATTGCACTGAGCAAAGGATAAACCATGTACATCATTCGTTTGTAAGACGTTGCTCATCATTACATGCGGCCCTGTTTGATGAGTCGCTCTAACACGTGCTTGTAAGCCTGACATTGATTGTCGCTAGAATCATAAAACGTATCTAGCTGAGAGTGTTTGTTTTTGTTGGTTCTTTTCACTTGACACAGTTTGCTGTTACATCTGTGCGCTTCGTGATTTTATGGTCTTTGCTGCATTTGCTGCAGGCTTGCTCTTCCCTCCAGGAACAGGCGAGACGTCCGTACGATTGACACCTAAAGCACCAAAAATCTCGAAAGCATTCTTTAAAAACGCAGGAACTTAGCCCAAGTTGTATATTCTTTAGGGCCTAAACTTTATCAAAGATCTTACGGTTGAATTCTACAATCTAACTTGCGAATTCTCACCTGCTTCTGAATGAGCGAACTGGCCTTATTCCTTCCTCTGAGTCGCACTCAAAAGCTTCGGATATGTCCTTTGCTGTTTCCTTTCTTCCTTTCGAACAACAAAAATAATCACCGAGTGCTTACGAGGTTTAGGCTGCCTGAACACTAGTCTATTTAGCTGAGTATTCTTTGCCAGGACAGGCTTTAGCTTTCCTAGTTCTGCCTTTTCACGACACCACACTAAAAGTTCTTTCGAACGAGAGGGGGAAAGGACCTGTGTTACGTTAATCCCAAGCTTCTGGAGTTCTAAAGTCGTCCTTCGCCTTTATTATGAATACGTAACCCGAGTGCGAAGACTTAACCTGTTGCTTCTTCTTCCTGGAAAGAACTGTAGATAAATCTCCTTCGTGATCCACAATCTCACAGTGTACGTGACGCTCAGAAATTGCAGAACACCGATGCTGCCACTCTCGCTAGCCTACGTTTTTGACTTCGGAACCTATTTGTTGCTGGAGTTCAAGCTTTTGTGACAGTGAGTTTATCTTAGTCTCTTGGCGAAGAATAATCACCTCTTGTTGAGTACCAACACTCAAAATAACAGTTACATAGATGGAGAAAACTTAACGTCTGCCGTATTGAACTTACCCTTGCCTTTGCTCTCAGCTAAGCATTGGAATCCACAAAGAATCTGAGGATCCTTTGCTGCGCTTCAAGAGCATTAGCCAGGTCAACTCTAAGCGAAATGTATGAGTTTATGATAAGTAAGTTAATGTCCATAGGATCCGGTGAACTAGTAATTACGTCCATTGATATTCAGCGTCCACTACTGTTAGCCACATATTGTTACTGATTCATCTCTTTATTTGCTGGATAACCGTCCATGCCAATCGAAGTATTGCATCTCATTTTAAATCACAGTAGGGCTCCTGTACCAAAATTAAGTCTACTTTAATTTCCATAGCGTATTGCACGAGTTGAGCTTTTGCCACTCTTTCTAGCTGAAATTAACTTGGAGGACTCTTCCTACTTCTTGCTGTAACGTGCTTGCATTGACATCAGTCGCAGTTTTCAGTTTTGCGTGCGAGTTACTCCCATGTTCTGATGGAATTGTGAAGGTAACCTTGCAGGTTCTCGCTAGTATTCGGTGTTGTTTCGTATGAGACTGGCGATTTTCTGGTATTTCGTACAGTTCTGTTGATAGGATGATTGCTTAAATCATGCCATATTTATTATTTGCATTGCTGCAATTGGTACAGGCTAACGATTGTTCTCTGCAATATTGTACATGATGCTTTCCTGCATAGAATGCACAGTATTGCGTCTCACTTTGCATGCGCCAGCGAGTTTTCCACTTGCTGGCACCTGTTCCATCTCTTGATGATAAAGGATTCTCTGCCTGCGTGTCCATGCTGTTGGTTGTGAATTTTCTTGAGCTCGACAATCGTGACACTCAAAGATCCACCTGACGTTATTGTTATGTCTTTCCTTAAATCAGAAGAGTACTTTGAAAGTAAGGTACCTCCGTGTACCGCTGTGACGGTTCTAATCTCTCCCTCGATTTCCTCTGTTCCTCTAGCTTGGTCTCGACGGCAACATCATGAATATCTCTTAGGGGCAAACTTCTCGCAGGTTTTCTAAAATTTGCTGGGACGTTTTTTCTCTAGAGATGTTCCTCGAGCCTTCCGACATCATTTACTGTGCGGCACCTGAAAACCTCATTTGATTGTTGTGGTGATATCTTCTACTGGCACATTTTACAGACCGACTGGCACTTTATTCTTCAGCTGTTCCTTGTGTCCAGTTGCTGTAGTATGTTCTTTTGGGTATACTATTAAACTGACCTTTTTGTCATTCCGTAGTATGTCCGCAAATGTTTTTATGTGTTAACAGCAGTTTTGCTGTCTAAATAGGCAGAGGAGATACAGACACCGTGTCCATGTTAGTTGCGATTTCTACAGTCAAAGGAGGGTCTTTGTATTCAGGTCCCTGAAACGTTATTTTTTAAGGGTTTCGTGGGCCTTTAAAATATGAATCTTGATTTCCTGCATAAGCCCGAACCTATTACTACTTTTACAGGTGACAATTATCACGCACTCCTAATGGATAGCGAGGATCTTATTATAGAGCAAGGTTGTTTCAGATGTTAAGTTTTCGTATATGCTTATCTGATTAATATAAGCTGACATGCATGTATCGTTCATATTATATGAAGAAATTTTGTTATTGAAATGTGCGCTATACTAGACTGTTATGCACTAGGTAGTCACTCTAGTCAAATAGCGCTAATATGCACTGATCTAAACTATTATATACTAAGAAGTTACTCGAAATTACAACATCCTTATTCAGGAAGTAGGCTGTGTATCTCTTTGCAATAAACTAAAATTTAGTCAGTACTTTTTTTCAGTAAGTTTATTAGATTGTGCTATTTGCACTATTACTGAGTTTTTAGTTTGCTAGTATTCCTGTAACATAGATAGTGGCACTGGATATTTGTCTTATCAGAGTACCAAATACCTTAGCTGTAATTCATTTGTGTTAATCAATCAGGAATTATGCACTGCAGGTTCAATTCTTTTATGTTTATAATAAACAAGATGGGGTAGTTTGAGATGTGTTAAAAATACAGAAGACCTACAAGGCGCATTAGTTTTTAGGGTAGTTCGGGATTATGAGCTAATGTTAATGAGAAAAATTAATTAAAAAGTAAGGGACAAAGTAAGGGGATGGTACATGATATGAAAAAAGGGGTATTAGAGGGGTGGAACAGAAGTAGTTATTAGTTCTAGGTGGTTTGTTGAGGTGTTAGGAACTAATTGAAGTTACTAAAAACATTCATTAGGAAAGGTAAGAGCGACGGCGTTTGTGGGTGGTGAAAGAGAAGGTATTGTTTATAGGAGTTGAAAGGGGTGGTAATTAGTGTTTTGGTGGTTAGAGGGTGAGTTACGAATTAAATAATTTTAATGAGGGAAATTAATTAAAACAGGGATAGAACGATAGGGGTTTTGGGTGGTATTAATTGAAATGCATTTATTAGACGCGTTGAACCGAGGTGATAACTACTTTTGGGGGGGATTAGAAATAGAGTTATTAACTATTTATTATATAATTAATATTGATTGACGGGTGTGGAAGTCTATTGGAAAGACTGTGCTAATAGCTTAAGCTAGGAATCCATTTAAATGTATTCTGAAAGACAGTAGAGATTTGGGGAACGGCGACTGGGATTAAATATTAGTTACCGGTGACTAACGAATTACTTTTAGGGTAATTTATTTAGGGAGGTAGGATATAGAATTGCTACTGCAACTGTAGTTTACACGTAAACAAACGTAAAAGTTAAATTAATCCAATGGCCTTTGTCAGCAAACTTAAAGCAAATATAATTTGGGAGCTTCTGATAGCTAAACAATTAATTAGGTCCCAGTGAAATGAACGTAGTAAATTCAACATATAATTTCTAAATGAGTACTTATCAATAATGGTCAGATGTAGAATATGAATATTCTATGCAAAATATACAAATTATTACAGTACTAACTGAAATATAACTAAATGGTACTATGCTTCTAACAATTACTTCGACTTTGGGGGGTCCTCCTCAGGTCCCCACCCCAATTTTAAGATTAACTCAAAGAAGTGAAAGAAACTGAATCCTACCTTTGAAATTATTGCTTCCGGCTTTATTCTATACCTGAGGTATCTATATGTTAAGAGCTAATGATTATTAGTGTACACGGCACCAGATATGAACAATGAACACTTTTAAAATCACTAATCACTATTATGTCTCTCATATTTATAAAAGCACTGGAGCTTGCTAGCTATACAAACGCAGAACTTTAGTATTAGTTCCAGATTTGATATTTGTCCGGTTAATTAGAGAAGAGTTTCAAAGGGAACTGCAAGTACCTAAAAGTTGCATCTCTCTCTCTTGCTTCTGTTAGAAGCACCTTTTAATGATGTTAAATTGCAGTTTTAAAATTTATTACCCGATTGTTTCGAAAATTACAAAATTGGAATCATCTCAACAAACTGTTGAAGATGAACTTACTATGTTGGTATTATATTGATTATTTTCGGCTATATCCCAAGTTATTAATAATCCCCTTTATTTCGTTGAGCTGTAGTGGATGCCCAGATCTTTGTTCGCAGGAAGGAGTCTGAATTACAAACCACAAAGAGTAAGGGACATGGTTCTAGAGCAACCAACCTTCCGCTTTTCACGAACGCCACATCAGGAGTTTATTGAGCCTAAATAAGATATTACATTGCCACACAGGGACATGACATTACGCATGATTGCAATCACACTTTCAAGACATTGCCATCTTACACTTGGTATTACTCACATACATAGACATACAATAAGATCATTGAACATAAATTAAGCCTAAACATAAGATTGACATTTCGCAATGAATTATTCATTACGCTGGTTACATTTTTAACTGTAGCCGATGCTACTAATTGATTAAAGAATTATACGCATAATACACATAAATTGGTCACTTTATTAAGCAAGTAAAGATATAGACAAAATTCAAATAATCATTATACACTAATAATTAATTGAGATTAGCACGTTAATATTCAAATAATCTTAAGCATAGTTGAGAGCTAGCGCACGGGTCTGACCCAGTGGGTCATGCTCATATAATGTGAAAACATTACATTGAGTGCGTGTGAACAGTATGACACTATTGACAGTACTCTGATTTGATATTACATTAATTTCATTTAAATAGTACTTTAATTAATGCTACGATGAGTTCGACAATTATACGCTTTACACAAATTTTCTAGTTACATTAATGGGAAATTTGATTCACATTGCACTGATACTAGGGGAACATATTTTTGTTACCTAACATTAAGACTGCTCTTTCGTGACAGTAATCGCATGATTCACAAGCTAATTCCAAGTTGCTGGCAATAAATTACAATCACATACATGAAATCATATTTCATTAAGATAGAGTTACAGTGAGCCAGATCCATCTTCTTTGAAACAGCAGTGAGATAGTCACACAGCACCTTAGGAATATAAGCAGCCATAGACACAAAAGAATAAGGAGTGTGTGGCTGAAATATAGGTACAAGTGCGATGGTACATCAGTTTCTCACCAGTGGTAGTTCAAATGTAGTCTCGCCTCATTAGCCATTAAGCTATGCTCCAATTTTGTAGGAAAACCCCCTAACGACGTTTTGAGAGCCTCTAATCTCTCTTTCCAAACCACTAACCACTCCAGAGAACTTTCGAATTGCCGTATATTTTGGATGCCTCTTTGCCGTACACACACAATGCACTTAAAACCTTCATGCTTTATCCGCGATGCGAAGCCGAGTTCAACGATACAACAGCGACAATCACTAACCATTATACGTATCACAGCTGCAAAGGCTTAGGTATAGCATAACTTAGGTGACATTTTTACCGGCTGCCCCAGACGGAATAGTGACTACTACGTATTAATCCGAACTTAAGGTCACACGTTCGCTTCCTGCATAATCCCTGGCCACATCCTGCATAATTCCCTTACATGCTTATCTGCTTTGCTGTCTTGTCTTCATTTAGCCTTCCTCTCAGATGTATGGTTTAAAATAGTTTTACTTACCCAACTGAAATGTTTCATGAATTCCGCTAGATCACAGATGGCGCGCATTGATTCAGAAGGCAGAATAAAATTATGCATAAATGTCAAATTCAGAAAATAGGAATATACGAAGGAACGGAATATTGCATTTAGAAGTGGAGGTAATTTTATTCTGCCTGCAAAAATCTGCATGACTATTCAATAAGCTGCAGGGCAGGTGATAGGTGAAAACAGGTCCGGACACCCGGGTGACTTATATAGACTAATCGGGTATCGGCCGGATCCCGTAATCATCTAGAGCTACACTCCGAAATTGATTATTGTATTCAAACTCTTAAACATTACTGTTGCCAATTCAACATAGGCTCTAAGTAATGTAATTGACTGTATAAGACATAACTTAATTATATAGTACATAACTTAGTTATACAGAACACATGTTTGATACAACAGACTTAAATAAAGAGCAAAATTACACATTACAAACCAATTACAGACAAAAATACACTTTGGTTACTTAAAGCTATACTTATAATATATAATATACAGATAACAGATTTGAGGACAAAGTACAGCCCCTACTAATTTTGATTAAGTAATATTATGCTAAGAGTTCACTGTTGCATAAAATTTGCTGTATTCTGAAAACATACCAAAAAGTAACTTTTTAATTAAACAATCACCTGGTAGCATTGCACGTTAATACATCGCTATATACAAAACAACTGAGCACTGCACCATATTCAAAAAACCGTACAAAACTCATTTCTACGCACAATACACTGAGTATCAGCTACATATTACATTGAACATTACTCTTGATTATATAACATAGACACACGTAATAACCCTTAATTATATAGAATATAATTCTTAATAAAGAAAGCTTAAACAAGCTGTTAAAAACACACATTGATGGAAAAAATGCAGAATGGGACAACACGCAGTCGTTACTTATTGCTGTGAATATAACATATAGAGTACAGGTGTCTTGTCTAGCAATCCATAGCATTCTATACATGAATAGCAATACATTTCGTACAGAATGTATGTATAATTGCTTTGCTCAGTATCTTTCATCCCGTTACTCTACATGTCTAGATACGATATATATTGTACTTGCCATGCATACTATACTATCTACATTCTGTGGTCTTGAATTCACTAGGTTGTAGTATTACAATTATATTTACTATGCTCCCGGCGACTCAAAGCGAAGCAGTTATATATGCAATATCGTATTATAATCCAAAGGGGATATTTATGATAACTCTCACAAAAATATTGCCAGCCTGATTGTTTGGAAGGACGATGTGTGAGAATCAATTTTTTAAACATATCCTCAAACCCCATGCAGGTTGCAGATAAATTTTACATTTGAATGCCCTTTAAACAATAAATCCAGTATAAATGCGTACGTAGAAAACATTGTAACCGAGAATTGAAAATTAAGCTAGTTTGAAAATTTAAGCTACTATGCAAAATGTAATTACAAATTTTACAAAACACTATTATGTCTTTAACAAATTTGATAACAAAAGTTAAATGGAAGAAATCAAAAAAAGAAATTGCTTTCTATTCTTCTAACTGCAATATTCCGACCCTTTTTATTTTCCTACTTTCTAAATTTGATACTGTTTGCGTAATTTTATTCTGCCTTCTGAATCAATGCGCGTCATCTGAGGAACGCATGAAACATTTCATTTGCGTAAATAAAACTCTTTTAAATCATACACCTGCGAGGAAGGCTAAATAAAGACAAGACAACACAGCAGACAAGCACGCAAGAAAATTATGAGGATGTGGCCAGGGATTATGTAGGAATAGAACGTGTGACCTTAATTTCATATTAATAGTAGTCACTCTCCGCAAGCCACTTACCGTCTGGGACAGCCGGTAAAAAATGTCACCTAAGATATGCTACACATCAGCCATTGCAATTGTGATCTGTATAATGGTTAGTGCTTGTGGCTGTTGTATTGTTGAACTCGGCTTCGAATAGCGGATAAAACATGAAGGTTTTAAGCGCATAGTGTGTGTGCGGCAAGAAGGCACCCAAAATACACGGCACTTCGAAAGTCATCTGGAGTGGTTAGTGGTAGGAAAAAAGAGGGGCGATAGACTGTCGAACATACTTAGGGTTTTTTCCAACAAAATTGGGACATAGCTTAATGGCCAATAGGGCGAAACTACACCTGTACTACCAATGGTAAATAACTGGTGTTCTTTCGCACTTGTACCTATATTTTAGCCCCGCAACTCCTTATTCATTTATAGTACTTTAAAATTAATATTTCTGAAATGACTTGTAAAATATGAAAGGACTAATTAAGTAAAAAACTACTAGGTTAATTCAACTTACAATTTAGCCTTACAAATTAACTTCAATTTATAAGGTATATCTCCCACATTCTTAGCGTGCCTTCGTGGTGTAATGGTCAGCACACTGAGCCGGTATATCCGAGGTCCGTGGTTCGATCCCCGGCGAAGGCATTGCATATTTTTCATGTCTCCTGCTACCAAATAACCTAAGTACTCTACAGTGGCGCCCGAACTAAAAGGGTTGTGGATGATGACTCTCCACACCCAGGATTTGGCGACTAGGTCCCCTAAAACCCTAGTCGCCCTTTAAAAAGGGGAGTATATAAGGTATATCTCCCACATTCTTAGCGTGCCTTCGTGGTGTAATGGTCAGCACACTGAGCCGGTATTTCAGAGGTCCGTGGTTCGATCCCCGGCGAAGGCATTGCATATTTTTCATGTCTCCTGCTACTAAATAACCTAATGTCTCTACAAATTTTCTGTGCAGAGGCTGCATAATTATGTATACCACTAATAGGAGAATATATATTTGCTCTTAGAATTTTCAAAGCGTCATTAATACCATGGTAATTAGACTTGGAATATTTTAACCTTGAGTACTTTGGCTGTAGTCTATGAGCTTCTGTGGAAATAATATCATGTTTTGAAGTACATTCTTCCCACACAAGCAAAATTATATTTAGTTGAATATTGGAAACTGAATGAGCGAGCAGCTGAACCATTTGAGTGTGATACCCTTTTATCTAACTAAGGGATCAACCAATAGCGAAACAGAACGCAACAACTTGTAGGATTACTTTCGCATCTGGGGACAACTGTGACAAAAGACTTGCATTAGATAACTGCTTTTCGCAATTTCGAAAATCCTCGTGGGCCTTGGTAGTTCATGTGATTTTTTATTATTTTAACAAATCCTTTTAAGCAATTGTTGAGGTTCATTTTTGTCCATACTCCGAATAACGTTTACATTATACAGCACATGTGATCTTCAATTTGCGGAGATATTAATTCATTTGTTTATACAAAAAGATTTAGAGAGTTCTGAAGTTTAGATATTACTAAACTGGTCAGAAATATTTAAGATATACTTTCACTTTGAAAGATATGTAAGATATGATTTTACTTTGAATGACACAGATGACACAATTTTACTTTTTCTCCTTCAATGTTTCTTCTGTACTTCATATTTTATTCCCTTAAAGGCAAGATTAAAAAGCAGCCAGACATTAAAACATTCAACATATATTATAAAATTCATTTCAATATTATTATCAAATGGAAAACACAGAAAAGGG
>KK114974.1:753264-839087 GCA_000611955.2 Stegodyphus mimosarum
TTCAAGCTCAGAATACATAAGCAAATATTTAAATTTTGAGCAGTGATGGGATGTTCATAAAATATTCAATGCAGGAAAAGCATTTTTCCGAACATTGTGTACCTGGAATTCGGCGAAAATCAAATATATTTCGGAAACTTAAAAATTCCTATCTTTCAGTTGAGAGAATAATGTATAAATTCTGTTTGCAATTTGCAAATACTGACTTCTGAAACAGCAAGCGTTTTTTAAGCAGCCATAGGTTTACCTTTTATTTTTCCTTTTCCGCCAAAGCATTTTGAAATCCTTCCAAAATAAAATTTAAGAGAAATTTCAAATATCATACGGATTTCATTAAATATTCATTTTTCGTCTTCTTCTTGTGATGCAATTATTTGGTTGCAGATTACCAGTTCATCACATTCTGTCTCAGTAAATAAATGGAAGAAGCTTTATAATATTTTAAATAATGTTCGGATTTTTTCTTGTTACGATTCATTAGAACTTGAGAGATCAAGAATAGTCAAAAACTATTACAGTTAAATTTCACTTTCTTTCATTAGTTCATTTCTGCCGCACAGATTATATGGTGGTTAGGAGAGCCTACTGCGGTACCGATGGTCCCGGGTTCGAACTTCGGAGAAAGCATGGATGTTTGTAAATGTATAAGCTCTTTGCGACATGGGGGCACTCTAAATGTATAGCGAGTCGAAAGTCCTGTCGTGTGGCTTGTGGTATGGGAGAGAGGTGGGAGACCCTCGGACGATCCCTTGGGGTGATATTCCTCAAACCTGGGGTGGAATTAGAACTACAACCTCCTTGAGGCTCTGGAGGCTCCTTGAGGCTCTTGATTCCGCGAAATTCATGTACAAGGAAACAACAGCTTCATATCTGATAAGTCGATGATACGTAATTACTGAATGCAGCATCATTATATGTACATTACAATTTCAGTCGCGTTGCATAAAATGTAAACAAATGTTTACAGAAGTTCTATAGGAACATCATTATTTTGAGCGTATCGTTGTATCACTTTTTGATTTGAGATTTGATTTTTTGTTAGACTAGACTCATGTCTACGGTGACCATATTTTTTCGGAGAAAATAAAGGACACTTGTAACGTGACATGAGGGGGGGTTTATGGTAATTTAAATTCGTGCTCAATAATTTTGTGTTAGGGGTGGGGGTTTGTGCGTTCGTGTGACGTCACAAATGTTAATTTGGGGTCTTCCAAGGTGTGACAAATTGTGACATGGGGATTGTGGATGGGCAGGGTCAAAATTATCCCAAATATTGCGATCATTTATGGACGCCTCCTGATAAAAAAAAACTCCAAAAAACTTAATAATTCAAAAGGTTTATTAAAACAATAGAAGCAGACATTAATATGTTCAACGAGTTTTAAATAATGTAATATGTAAATATAGGATATTAAATAATTTATTGCTCATACTTTCCAGATGTATGGATTTTTCGCAAAAGTGCCGGTTCACGCTTCAAAAAGTCGTGAAATTCAAGGCAATTCATTTCAAAGTTAAATTTTACAGCTATGCTGGCTTGTAATGTACTAACACTTAATTGGGTTTTGTCACTGGTCCACATATTATTTACTAATGAAAATATTCTTTCGACGGGAGCATTAGTTCCAGGTAGACATAAAGCAAACTCAATGAGTTTACAAGTATTGTTGAAGGCAATATGATTCGCTTTAAAGTGATTAAATATCTCCACCCACCTTAGGTGGCAGGATTTGCTGTTTTGCCTCCATTCGTCAATTTTTTCATTGGTAATGTAATTTTTTACGAGGGTAATTTCGTCAAATAATTCACCGTCGGATATTTCGACCGAACATTGTTCTGATATGAAAATGTAACTTGCCTCCACCTTCGACCACACAGGGACTTCTCGCAAAGTGATCCATTCAAAAACTTCTGCTTCATTGAAACACATGTCCCAATTGCTTAGATATTCAATGCATGTTTGATAAAACGTGCAAGCTTCAGAGATAAACTGTGTAGATTGCATATCTTGCACTTTTGATAACGTTTTCTTTATCACTATTGGAACAAACTTCTCATTTTTTCTTGAATTTAGCTTAGTTTTTAATTCCTTAACAAGTAACGATGTTTCACACATTGAAATATCTTGACCTTCAGCCTTCAAAATATATTGATGAAACATTGACGCTTGATTATGAACAAAAAATAACCATTCCTCTGATAATTCCCCATTGAAAAAAGTTTTAAGTATTGTTGGGCATTTATCCCGATTTAAAAAGTAAGCCTTTAAGGGTTCAAATAGTTGTAAAACTCTATCCAGTGCTGGCAGAAGAGTTAACCATCTTGTTTTACTGTAGCCAAGTAGCTTTTTGTATTGGACCTCTGCCTCATCACAAAATTGTTTCAATATTTCTACTCGTATTGTGTAAATATAGAAATGTGAGTAAATTTTTACCAATACCACTTCAATATCTATCGGAAGGCAATCGACCGCAGTGCTGATGCAATTATTGAATATGTGGGCTGCACAATTAACCCCAATCAATTTCTTTTTGCTCGATTGTTGCATTTTGTATAAAACATTGTTTTTTCCTCTTCTTTGAGAACCACCAAAATTAACATTTGTATTATCCGCGCACAAGGCTACCAATTTCTTGGTGGCCCCAAATTTCTCCAGCGATTCATTGATACAATTTGTCAAAATATCGGAATTTTCACCGGGAAGCTGTTTTATATTCAAAACTTTTACTCTAACTCCAAAATTGGGTAAAAAATATCTGACGAGAATTGTACATAATTTGGTGTTGCCATGATTCGAACAATCAGAATAAATGGTGATATAATTTGTTTCGCTTAGGTCACTTTTGATCGCTTCAAATGAATATGGGGCGAGGACATTGCAAATAATTGATTCCGTTTTTGTCCTTGCGCAAGAATATTTTTCTTCGAAACACTTCTTAATTAGTTTGGAGGAGCAGTCACTAGATCTAAATGAATAATTGTGTTGAACTGAATGATAACACCACGATGCTTCTTTTAGGGCTAACGCGTTTTGGGTGTCATTATCTCTTTTATTAACAAAACATTCATTTAAAGATTTGCTCGTCGAAGCCTGCCTATCCGCATCTTTGTGTTTTGAAGTTTGAAGATGCTGATTAATTGCTGATCTGCCGCTATTTGCAATGTTGAAAGTGGCTAAACATTTACTGCATCTGACATCGCTATCCGATTTTCCTTTTTTTATGAAAGGAAATTCTTCCTGCAATGCTTGGTTGAAAGTGCACTTTCTTTTAGTCTTCTTGGTAAAAGTCAAGATTTCTATAAAATTTAGTTAGATAATACCGAAATATCAAAACTGAAAATACAAAGCAAACTTACCTAGGAGCTAGGACCAGGGTAAGTCATAAATTGATTACCATTGAGTAAACTAAAAGCTGTAAAATACAATATTTGGGTAACATTGAACGAAGGATGTGCCACGCGTACAAACCGTAGAAGGAGAATGAACATAAAGATTAAAGAAACTAAGCAGCAAAGCTGTATGTAAGTATTAAGTAAGCAATAAAGAACAGTTTTAGGATATGTATTGTTGAAATTAAAGGTAAAAAAATCTGATAATTAAAAGAATTATTCCCCTATATTTTATAATAACGCAGGTACAAGTTTTAAATAATATTTTAAAAAATCTTTTTTTTATTCTCTTTCAGAAATATTCAGACAAAGTTATGTACTATTTAATGTATTTCACTATTAAAATTAAAAGAGCGCTAATTTGAAATGAACCGAATTGAGCATTAATTACAAATTGACTTATATTTTTTTCATTTGAAAGATGCCTCAGAAGCTAAAAAAATCATGTCATATTTGAGAAAGTATTTTAGGTAGAAGCTCTCTAAGTGGAAAAGAAAGAATGCATAATTTTAATGTTAATAACAATAAACTTTGCTTAAAAATGTATTCTTTTCCTATACTTAGGACTCTGAAATACTGTACAAATAGAAAATATATACATTTATATATACAATTACGACGCAACTGCAAAATATTTACATCCAATCGTGTCAAAACTCATTGTGGCCTCGCCATCTTACTTCCAACCTCCATGACGTCACTGCATGGGAGAGGAGGAGGGGAAGAGATTTAGTTTACATCGCCACCACTGCAGTGGATTGTCGCTGCAATTTGGCGTCATGTTATAGTATGGGAGTGCCGACGCTTTACTTACATACAGCTTTGCTAAGCAGTCCCTAGTTATGTGGTGGTGGTACTAACGCGAGAAGCAAGCATTGCTCCGGCCCGACTGCGTATTTGTCAGCGTACGGCTCGGCTGGCATTTAGAAAAATACGTTGCGGGTGCTCCGATCTAGAGTTGCAGAAAACCAATTTGAGAAATTTGATTTTGCGACGATTTCTTAAAATAAAGGACAATATGCTTATTTCAGGAAATAAATAAAGTTAGAGGACAGAGCCTTCAAATAAAGGACTGTCCTCTGAAATAAAGGACGTCTGGTCACCGTACTCATGTCGCCTTCTTTCACAATTCTGAGTATTTTTAAATATTTATATAGAGACCAGGAGCCTATTAACTGTTTGAGTATGGTAACCATATCCTTAACTATATAAAATTCTCCCATATACTTAACTATATATATTCTTACCCTTCCCATTTTTTCAGTCTTATTCTTTTTTTTAACATTTAGTATATCTGTGCTACTATTTCTAAAATAATTTTTGCTTGGTTATTCTATGATTCGTAAACATTTTTATTTTTTTTTACTCACGTAAGCTGATTTTTAACTATGGTCTACATAGTTCTCTATTAGTCTGAAAAAATACTAGGCGTTTATTTTCGCACAAGTTATTGAACGAAAGTTTATGCTTAAAGTTTTGCCCTAAATGTTTTAGTTACTACGTATCTTTTACTATGATTGCTTAGTTATTTTATAAGTAATGCACAAACTTCACTTTTTATCGGTTTAGATAGTTAAGACTTTCGTATATTATTTTACATGCTCATGGATAGCTAAAGGAACAATATGAAACTTCACATGAACTCTTAGAAGTGTTATTTTACTGCAGAAGGTCTTTTCAGATCATCATGTTTTTACATTTTCTTCCAATTTGTCTTAGTTTACATGCTGTTCCTTACCCTGTACTGTATTTTTTACTTTTCTTTTCATTTCTTTTTCATAACGTTTTCAATTTTTTAAAATATAAATTGCTATTGCTTTAATTTAACTTTCTATGACTTCTATCCAAAACTTATGTTTATTCTGTTTTTCAGCACACGTTTTATGACTATGCCATTCCAAATAGTGCCTCAAAATATTAAAACGAAGATCATCATGTATTTTAATAAGAAATAAAAGTTTTTTTATTTATGGTAAACATGATACATAAACACATTTAACAATGTTTTAAATTCACTTATAAAGCGTCTTTAGCATATCAGATGTATTGTTACATGCTGAGGGATAATGTTGAACGAATTTATCAGACAAAAAAAAAAAAACCCAAGGCGTAACAGAAATTTAATCTACACTGTGCTTTGTATTCAGTAAAGTTTCGTTTTGATGTTTTCGTTTCTAAGATATCATATGTTGTTTACATATCACACTTGCCTATGCTTACAAGATCCTTAAGCTTGTGTGAGGTTTTAACTGAAACAAAGAGAGTATTACGTTTCTTAAATAACTGCTTTAGAATTAGAATTATTCTATGGATTACTCGCTCTAGGTTTTGACTTATGATTAGGGTTATTTTTTTAACTAGTCTTAAAAAAGCATAACACCAGAGCACTTATTCTATTAATATTACAGTTAGCACATTAAGAGTAATATAACTTATTTAAAACTGACGACTAATTAAACATATAACGAAGTTTTAAGAGATTGTAGGTTAAACCATTAATTATAATTTTGGTAATTGTAATTTTCAACCACTAATTTATGTAGTTACTTCAGATCATTTTGTGCATTTCTGAAATAATGTCGTTGGCATAAAAATAGCTATTAAATCCTTTGTTATCTGGTAAAATATTCAAGTACTTCATGTAAAATTTAATATCATTAGGAATTCATTTATCTTTCAAGGTTTGGGGGGGTTGTCTTAACAACTAGATCCTTTGACACGTTTTCTTCATAATTTCTTTATGGTTACGGAAAATAACATGTTCCATAATTTTCTTTAAATGATGGCATTGTTAAGGTCTTCAAAAAATGACATCATACAGGATTTGTTTCAAGTGTTTAATACTCTTTGCAATGAGTATGCAAGAGAATAGCCATAACTGATTATTTCATATCTGATTAGCAGCACATGACCAGAATTTTGAATAAATTTTGCTAGGAAAATAAAGTAGAATATATTAAAAAACTTAGAAGCTTTAAATTTCTTCTTAAAACTATTGTCATTGACTTAAAAGAATATCTTTGCAGTACTTGAGTTCATATGGGTATTCACCATTCGTTGATGAGTTATCACAGGTACTTGACACGAAGATGATCGTTAAATTTTAGTATAAAAAATCTGTTGTAATTTGTTTATGTGATCAAAGATCTAAAGATTAATGCTGAATACAATCTAACCGAACATTCCTTACCTTAACAAGCTGAAAGTGTCTGAAGTAAAATATGTAAATACACGAAATGCTAGCAACACTTCGTTTATTTCATAAAACATTTGTGACCTTATACGAGTGTAATATACGAGCTGCTAATAGAAATTTAGTTTTCTTTAAGTTCTAAATAATCCTACTAATAAGCCATTAATTCACTTTTATTGGTCATCGAAATATTTCTTCTATCACATAAGATCTGTGCATTTCAAAATGGGAATACTTAAAACGTTTCTCAACAGATACAATTTTCATAATCAAGTTTACAAATACATTTCGTGAATTCCGTGCATTCTTTTCAAAATAATCTGTTAATAGGAAATATATTTTACACTCCTTTTTGTGCATTATATAATCACCCATTGCTACCGATAGAGCTACTTTAGTGGGCATTTACATGCTCAACAATCCTTTTATATCCCAAATCCCTGCGATTACGTTTATGTAATGCTAGTTAACGAGGTGATATCGCATATTACAGTTATCGCTTTCGCGCTAACCCCCGTTATGCAGGCAGGTAATAGCCTTTGAAACTAATCACTTTAAACTACGTAATGGGGAATGCCATTGAATCCTATAATGAGTAATCCAATGATGAATAATCTGGTATTACTCTGAAGTACATTAGTGTACTTGAAACAGAGCAGAATTCACAACGGATGTCCACATGATTACTTAGTACGGCTTCTGAATGGTACTCACACAATGAGGTCTGTGGCTTGTGTTCAGTCTGTACCTTTAATATGTATGTTAATTCATATTAGTATTACTGTCATCAGTATAAATTCATGGTGCGCTTTTATTAACACGTACTGTAGCACAGAAACCTATTGATTGCTGAAGACCTATTGCTTACTGAAGTATAGTCTGAACTTGATACGTCAAATGCATGCTATGGGTTTCACTGTATAAAATCAAATGCCTGTCATTTTTTTTAATGTCGTACGATATAATAAATTCTACGTAAAACATACATGAAAAGTCTGAAAGCCATGTTCCATTGACTAAGAATACTGTACGCAGTGAAAAATTGTCATATATACATTTTACTTGCACATTAATGCAATCACATAAACGAAAACGTATAGAACTTACTCGTATCCTCTTTTTTAGTCGTATATAATTTTATAATTGCAAATACCTCTTGCAGATGGGCAGCCTAAAGTATGACTGACACGCCATTTATTAGTATCAGCATCTAACTATGGTAGAAAATTAGTAATTTGATTAGTCCTTTAATGAATTTCATCCTTTTTTTATTTGGATAAACGGTTTCGCTAATCTAAGAAACATTATTCAGAATAGTCAGAAGATAAGAATAAAATTCAGGTTGTATTCTAAAAGTAGCAGTTAATAAAGTTATAAATAAATGCTCCAGTCTTAAATGGCCACAGTCATTTGCATAAAAAGTAAACTCATCTAGGCTAATTTTCCGCATTTTCTGGTTGACACATTGCCAATATTTCTATGATATTGCCCGCATTATCTTCAGTTCAATCCTATTTAACGGAAGATAAAGTTAATAAGACAGGTTAAAGCATCTTCGTGCACGAATATGCTGAATAATGATACTCAGATTTAATGGTAAAAATCCTGATATTTACCTCCGAACATGCGACCGTCTCAGTTTCAGGGGACAAGTAAAGTGTATAAACTTATCAAAATTTCTCTCATCTTCGTAATACCTATGAATTCACTCATCCATCTATTACTTAGCTTCCAAATGGCAGTTTCAGCATATTAAAACTAAAGTATACAATTCAACGTGAGCTCCACATTAGCGGGCTTACTGGGGATGAATTTTGAACGTCTTAAGTACGTTAATGACGTTCCTTCTGGTTAAGAAATAAGATTTATGATACCATCGTTGTATCTTGAACGTATTCGCATTTCCCTTTTGTTCTTTATCTTTCATTTGTTTGATTGAATTTTCTGGAATATATGCAGACACACTATCAATTGAATCGATCTAATGTTTGCTTGTGTGCCTTACATTTTACGTACCGGGTTAATAATTTTTATATCACCTTTTTGTTTAGCATTGTGTTCGTAGCTTAAACTTGACGCCTGATGATTCTAGTTTATTTCTTAATACAGATGGCATACCAATATAGCAACAGAATGTCTTAAAATTGAATTACATATTCAAGGCATTTTAGAAGAACGGTTTTTTTCGTTAAAGTTTTAGAGTTCAGCATACATTTTGTCATTTGCTGAAATTCATTATTTTTCTAAACGTTTCAGTACGAAATTTCAGAGAATTTATCCATGAGACAATAACCATTTTGTAACCAGAAAATAGCGTGCAATATGTTTATAACAAAAGCAACAGCACCGTTTGATTCTGGATGGTCAAGGAGAGAAAAAGAATCACATTTTAGAACATTAATTTTTCAAAGCAGGATTCAATCAAAATTTTTATCTATGTCATTTCTTTGAAATCCAAAGAAAACAAAAATCCTTTTCGAAGAAAATTTAACTTTATTATTAAATAAGTAAAAGCAACATTTAGTTAGTAAAAGAAATGTAAGCACGTAAAATAGCATTCGGAACCAATGATTATAGTAAAGATACGTCTTCCTTTGTTTCCCCTTCTTAATCTTTGAAAAATTCTAAGACGCGGTCTTCGAATCTAAACTCAAATGTTAATCTACTTTAATTTTGTATTTACATGACGTGAGCTAATCAGGGTTCTCATCTTTGTTTAACTTCTCACGTTTCAAACTAGAGTTTGTAATCGAGAAAAAATATCCAATTATGAGCAAAAGCTTTAAGAAATGCAAGGTGTGAAGCATTTCAACTTTTAATGTTCACATAAAATATTCTCGGCATTTATTTTCGTCTCTAGCGATCTTTAACTTTTAATGTTATTTACTTTTTACGCTATTGCTAGCGGAAACGTTAATGCCATATTTAGGAAATAAATACATTATTTTTCAAAAATAATGTTAAAGAATCTAGAAAAGTAAATTGTAAAAGATTGAAACTTTTATATCTTAAATATAAGACCTTGAAAAACTTTTATTTCCTTCTCTAGCCGTAAGATTGCTTGTCTTCAGGATATAACTAGAAGCATACTCAGCTAGCCGTCGAGAGGTCTGGAGATCGAATCTTAGGAAGTGCGTCTCTGATTTCTCAAGTATCCCAGCTCTAAAAATTTAAAACTGCTATACAATGACGGCCGAACTATAATTCTGCGCAACAAGGATTTGGGACTATATCCTCTCCTCCCCATTAAGTAGGAAAGAAATTAAGGTGTTGTCTTCTTCGTACCGATTGCCTTAGAGGCGTGAAACTACGTCCCACCACTTGTCTGGAAGTCTAGAACTCAAATCCCGGCCGGAGTATTACACAATTTTCTCGTTCTCTGCTGCGAAATAAAATGCCTACACACAGCGAACTGTAACAATGTAGTATCATCTTTACTTAATTATGCGTAATATACAACTTAAACTTTGATGCCATATTTCACAAATATATTACTATATTAGGCAAAATGTAAATTTCTAATTTCTAAGTAATAAAAGGCATACAAAGAGTCTCTATAAATTTCGGAATTCCGCAAAAATTTAAAAATACCTGTTATACAATGTAATTCATTTGATAGCTTTCCTAGGGCAACGAAAGATTGATATTGCCATCTATGATTTCAAGTTTGTAGGACAGGTTCTTTTTTAAGTATTCATGTTAGATACTTGGAAGGTACAACGCATTTTCTTACGTTACAACTGTTTTATACTTCCCAGCTTCCTCTATTCGAAAAGATGTCTTCATAAATGGTATGAATTTAAATTTGCTTCCTATATGTTTAATTCATTATGTATTATTCTTCTTATTTTTGTTGCTCACTTAGTTCTCTGATAGTTAATTTAAGTAAAACACTCGATCAGTTCATGAATCTCTTAATTTTATTTATTTTAATAAAAGCGGAAATAAGTTAGCATCATTTTCCGTTTTGTAGACCACTAAATGTTAGAATGTATAAAAATAGAATAGTAATTTCGAGTAGCATAGAGGGCTCGCAAAATAATTCGGGAAATATGTGACTCTAAAACAAAAATTTGAAAACATTATGCAGCTCTTATAAATGTAAAGAACCTCAAGACCGTGTTGTTTCTGATTTCCTTTCCTTTTAGAAATGCAAGCATATCTTTTACGAATATTTTGCTGTTTCATGATTATAAATTGAGCTTCAGAAACAATCTGATTTTCTAAATATTCACAAAAAATGTTCTTTAAGCTAGTGAAAAATGTGGAATAATTATAACAGAAGTTTTTTTAATGGGAAAAACTTTTGTAGGAAGACAATTCAGCTATGTAATAAAAACTAAACGGCATGGCAGCTAAGGTTCAAGTAACTCCAATTAGATCCCAATTAGTCGATTAATATAACGATTTGTAATGAGAAGTTTCAGTTATTTACTGAATATGCGGATTCAGTAGAGAGAGGTGTGCACATACTAAGTTCAAGACACACACATTTCACAGGTAAAAATTATCGATTTTACATCATTTCGGAAGGAATAAAACTGAAAAGCATACAAAGCCAATTATTCTCCTTAAAATAGATAAAAATTCAGTGACTAAACCACAAAGGTGACATAAAAATTATGGTAAAGCTGCAAACAGAAAGAAGAAAAAAATAATAGTTCATCCCTGAGTTTTTTGTTCAGAAATCCTGGTTGTGTGAATGAAGCGCAAGACGCGTTAAAAAATCTGAACTCAAGGTGAATTTCTTAGAAACTTAAAAAACTGATAAAAAACAAAAGGATATTATTGCAATGATAGATATGACACAAAACGTTTCAAAAATAGCATGCTGAATATGAGTAGAGTATCATACTGAATTCAACCATATTTTAAATTTGCTTTCCGATGATGCATTCTGTCTGATAGCCAGCATGAGCAGACAAAAGCTATCATCTCTTTGTGATACAGATTTCAGGCTTCTTTCCAGCTTTTGATTGGAATGGTTTACCATACTTTTGGGATATGCTCTGAAAAAGAAACGACAGGTACTTATTTCAGGCTTATATGGTGGTCGTGCAATTCTACCAATGGTGAAACATGGGGAACGAATTCGAAGTCACTTAATTATAATTATTTAACAGGCGAATTATTTGCTTTAAAGTTATAATATAGCAGCAGTCCTGTAAAATCATTTCCCAGACAGACCTTGATAAACAATCATTCATTTGGGACTTCAACTTTCGTGTTTCAGTTTTTTTTATATACCAAGAAAGAAAAGCTTTCTCGGAATCTCCGAGAGCAGAGAGGGCTTCACTTGGAAAGTAAGATTTAGCTGGCCTCGTTCAATTACTACAAAAAATTCATCATTACTATGCTAAATTGTATTCATTTCTCTTTTTATGCGCCGCTTAATGGCTAGAGGGGCTGAAGTTTGCATGGACAATGTTTCAAGAGCATTTGAAAAATTCAAGCTGCAGTCGTTCTAGATATGCTTAGCTTTCGAGCCAAGTGCTGCTTTGACATTAATAACTCCTTACTTGTAGCATTTCTAATTCTATTAATATTAGATCATGGTGAAGCCGGTATATATCTATTTAAAAAAAAAATATCTATAAGTCTCTATTGTGAACATTCACGTATCTGCGAAAGTTTACAAATGTGTGAGGGAGAAAACAAAGAAATTACTCATAAGGGTAAAGTTTTTTCAGAGGTTTGGCTCTGCTACTTATCTTATACGGTATAGTTATATTTATAGACTGCAACATTCTTACGCTGGAGTCTGGGAAGCATAGTCTTTCGGTATCAGTTTGTAATCAATAATAAGACACTACACTCGCTCACTATTTTAAAAGATTCAACTTATTTTGATTCTTTACCGGAAAAGAAATGAAATAAAAATTATTTACCAAAGCTCTGAACACAGTAAATAAAACATAATTCACGGAACGCACACAGCCACAGCGATATTTCTTGTTGTTGTTACGCATGCTCACTTTCTTGACAGAGTCAGCCCAAGCCCACGAGAATTCTCGTGTCAAGAAGCGCTAGATTACGCCTGTCGTTGGCAACAGCCTTGAGCACCTAACAGGTGACAGTGCGATTTGGCTCAGTTCCGCCCCCAATTTTGATGGAGAGCACCCCGGGGCACGAGTCCGAGGGTCTCCCACCCTTCTCCCCTTCCACCAAACCACATGAGGGGATTTTCGGCTCGCCGCATGTTTAAAGTGCCGCCATGCCGCACCGACACTATACATTTACAAACATCCATGCCTTCTCCGGGATTCGAACCCGAGCCCTTCGGCACGGCAGTCAGCGAAGCTAATCACTATACTGGTTGGGCGGCCCGATATTTCTTACTTCGCTTAAATAAAGGAAAACGAGCAGACAAAAATCTAAGGGATTATTTATTTAAGATAATCTACCATTTAAACAGCACTTATTCTTTTTTTTCTATAATTTCCAAAGAAACTCGTACTTGGAAGTTGTTCACTCGACTTCATCCATTTCTATGTGCTTATTACTATATTTGAAACGTTCGGCGTCGCGATACAAACAAGAGCAAAACTTTAAGAAACATTTGCGTCTATAGCTACATTAATACATCCCACAGTGGTGAAATTAATCCAAACTAAAATTTAATATACGAATGGAATAAAATTCGTGTTATAATATTTAAAAAATGTTTAATTTAGACTTTTGACATAATCTCAGAAATTTTTATCTTTGAATCGAATTTGAAGTAAATATTTGTAATAAAATCATAGTCCTGGAAAATTATTGATGATCCTAAATAAGCCTAACCTACTCTCATAATATATATAGGAAAGGATAGATACTCAACTTTAAAATTCCTTTACAAATGATATTTCTGGAGAGAAAAGACATTTCAGGGTTTTTTATTAAGATTAATTATGTAAATTAAAAGAAAAGAGTAAAACACAGAGCAGTTTTCATGGTACATCCAGTTAACGTATGATAATGAAACTGAAAAAAAAAATGTATTAGATTAGGAATGTTTGAGAAATGCAATCCATTTCTAGAACTTGGTGCTTTAAGAGTCTCGGTTAAAATTTACATTTACAAGAAAAAAATCAGCAAGATTAAAAATTTATCAAAGCACTGATTAATAACTAAGAAATGAAATAAGCAATGTCAAATCAGAAACAGGATAAGTCATTAGTTAAAACCTAAAATAGTATCATAATTTATCAAAACTTGTGAAAAAGGTTAAAAAGTACAAAATTAATAAATTCAGGAGTATAATATGCAGTTTTTAATTAACTAAGTTACGTATGAAATTGACAATCAATTATTTAAACTATTATTTAAAATTAGAGTGTTTTTTCTTAAGAAATGAGAAAATATATTTCATCCTATTGCAAAAAAGTATGTTATTTAATTAAAGTTGGGACCTCTTCGACATTTTGTTTTTTTTATGTTTTCCTTATTTTCTAATGAATTTCATTTTTGTGGATTTAACTGTTGAATTGTCATTGCAATTTTCTACTAAGGAAGTTTAGCATATGCACTCTTAACCGTGTGATGGTAAGATTAATTTCTTTTCTTATTTTTTTCAATTGAGTTTAGTTGCTAGCAAAAGAAGAATGTTAATAATAACATAATACATTTTTCGGTACCGGATACCAGATGTATAAATTATTTCAGAAGTGAACTGTTTCGCTAAAATGCACCTATTATAATGATTACATTGTTCATTATTATGTTGCAACTGTCTTATTTGCTGATTTGTATCATTCTAAGGTTGACATACATTATTATCTATTGCAGAAACAGCAAGCACATCTTTCTCCCTCTATTCTTATAGTTTATTTACAAATAAAAGAAAAATTAAATCGTTTAGAGAAATTGGGGCACTTATTTCATCTTTTTCAAAAGTCAGTGAAAACTTTCGTCTGTATTCTGCAAAGTAATTTGTCAGGAAGCTTGAGAAATACTAGTTGCAAAATAGATGACATAATTACTTTTAAAATTAATACACTAGTATTAAATTAGCTAGAAATTATAAGATTAACAGATTCCCCATTAATTTGTAGAGGTCATATAAACATACTCATCGTGGTTTCTGGCAACGTTTAATACGTGGAGCCACAGTGTGGTTGTAATTAAAGTTCCCTTATTTAGGGTCTTCTGCAGTTCCTCCTAATGAACATACAATACTGAAACTTGGATATAGTTTATTTAGACCACAGAAAATAAGAATAAGGAGAATTTAAATTCATTCAAACGTTTGCTACGAGCGGCTGCTTTCCAAAATCTCTTATTCAAAAAGGAAAATATCCATCACTTGTACAAATTAAATTTTCTTTTTCGTGCAAAATGAGAAAAATTGGTACGCGGTAGCTATTATGTTTCGGTTTTCCTTAGAGGAAATTTTGCGTACTCTGTAAAGATTGATGTGGGTTCCAAATAACTCAGCTATATCGATACAGTGCCAATAAGGTGTTAACATCTGTTCTGCAAGATGAATTATCACTAGCAGAATGCCAAACAGACGAGAAATTAAAACACTTGAACTTCGTTTTTAGCTCCCAACTTGTGAATTCTTAAATTAAAATATACAAACACAAATCCACCAGTCATCCTTCACATGGTGCATAATTCAAAGCTTCGTTTCTAAGAAGATATGAATGCAACAAATTGTATATGATTTGAATACAGACTACAGACTTGTCTAGACCGCAACATAATTTCAAACACATAAATACTAAAATAGAATCCAAGCTCAGTCTAAAGTATTCCCAGTAAAACCAGCATTGGCGCCGACAGCTGTCTGCTTCCTTCAATCATCAGGGCAGCGATGAGCACGCTAAACTCTAACCCTCGCATTCGTAAATCTTTAAACTTTACAGTAAAACTGGTTGCCATTCAAATAAATATAAATTCAGGAAGGAGCAAATCTCGTGGCAGAAACAGCCAGAAAGGAAAGATGTAAATTAAAATAACATTTCCTTAGTAACATAAACACACACATAAACATAAACACCACACTAATCAAGGTATGAGAAAAGCAGAAATTGCTTACCTCCATTGCGAGTATATCGTTGTTTGAAAGAACCGCGAAAAGCAATCATAATAAGACCTGCGTTAAGAAACGTTGTGAAAAATGTTGAAGATACTGGGGATTTGTATAATACTATCGAGAGTGGGTATCAGCTTATTGCCAAAGAAATTATTAAAGAAATGACTATTTCTGCAGCTGACAGACCTTTCTCTCTCCACAAACAGTCGTAAGTACTCGAGAAGTTACACTTAAATAGCGCATTTCCTGGCCTATGGTGCGAAATGTTTTGCGATTCATTTTGCAAAGGTACCCCTGCAAGTTCTCCATGCGCAAGAGTTCAAAGCCACACGGTGAAGGAAAGCTTCCAGAATTTGATTAAAGTTGTATTCCCTTCCCCGGGGGCCGACGTAGAGGACTAAGCTACTGGCTAGGATCTGAACCTACGCAGTTTCCGCAACGGTGGTATAAAATTCATGAACCTAGTGGTTCCAGTACCCGTGGTTTCAGCGTATATACGGTTTGATCTTGTCCGAATGACATAAGACCTTAGAAACGATGGTTCTGTAGCTCGGTGTGGGATGGCACCGCAGCGTTTGGAGGGTACCGAGTTTGCTAGGTAATGTCCTGAGGTGACGGGCAGCCCACGTATTACTGGCGGGTAGCATTTAGACGACTAGCCCTTCGACTTTTCGCTCCGCGCTCTGCGTGGTGCGTTGAGTCTTGCGAGCGCAACGACTCTGCCTAAAATGGGGGTATCTACATGAGTGAGCCTTGTTGTGCGACCTTGGATGAATGCGGTACCAGTAAACCTTAAATACTTACCGATATCTACCGAGACTTTTGTTGACCAAATGTAGTCTCGGAGCATTTTATAGACAGATATAGACAGAAGAAGCATATTGTAACGTAGAAGATAGTAAACACCCAGAATTGCCCCAATATGTTGTGGCTCTTTCTTCGATATCCTGCAAGAACTGCAGTTGCATTTATAGTTACGTGATATTGCAGTGAGAACTTATCGCAGATTTAATTCTAGTCCCACATTTTGGGGTGAGCTAATGTCCTGTAGGTCTGCTTGGTTATTGAAAGCACGATTTTCTCAGTTGTATCACTGATTGTGATCCCTGCTTCGCACAGGTAAGGGTGTTTAGGGATGACGGGTTTTCATGTAAGATAAAATAGAAATTTATACTGGCTATATGTAATGGAACTGCGTCCTCCTAGCTTTGGAAATAGTTACGTAATTTCAAGATCTTTTCTAGAATTTCTGACTCCCCAGTTCATATTACTTCTGATTGTAGGGTTTTTCAAAGAACATGTTTATCAAAGAAAGTTTCAGATTCTGCTCAAGCTGAAAGCCAGTATAATGCGAATTGTGACTAAGTATTCTTCCATAATCGTTTCAGATGTCAATCATCAAAGCTGAACGTATGTTTTAATATGTCATAGATACGTAATGAACACTGTTGAAAACAAATTTGCGTTTGGTTTGCATTAATACTGCGCATTTTGCTCTGAAATATGCTAGGTTTAATTTCTAAAGAGCTTTTATTGAAAAGCTCCAAGCCTTTGAAAAAATCTGAACAGCTTTGTTTTCCTTCGTATTTCTTTTATTCATTATCTAAATAACTTATGATCCAAGTTTCATTTGAAGGGACTGCAAATTGTTCTGAATAGAGAAGTTTTAATTATATTATTTAGAAATTCTCGTTTCGGGTTTTTTGTTTCTAACTACGGATTCCTTCACAGGAAATGGGCAGCAAAATAGGGGTTGGGCTGCGAAATAGGCGTCGGAAATACTATAAGAAGTAAAGAATAAAGGACATTTTTCGCTTTCTACGTTTGTTGTAGAGAGAGTGAGATTGTTTTCCTTTACCTTAATGAGTACCTGGCCACTGGGCGGTCTGCAGGAAACGGAATTTTAAGAGACTTATAGCGATGATTTGGATGCCTTGAAGGGAAGGTCAAGAATATTTCTGTTATAGACGGCAGGTTTCGTAAAATAAGTTTTGACTTGAGGATAGGCGTCATTTATTGTTATGCGTGTCCTTGATTTCTGACGCAAATAGAAGATGCATACAAATGCATTGTTCATCGTAGGAGAAGTTTTATCGGGACGTGATATAATTCGATTTTTTCTCAGGAAGAGGAAATTAACCTGAAGTTTTCTGACGCTGCTAATAAAGAAACATGTGTGGCACCTACTCGAATTTTTACGCAGTTATAATTGGCTCGAAAAGGTCGCGGGAGACTGTGTTTGACCAATTAATTCGAAATGAGATGTGGTTGCGTCAGGAGTTGCTGTTAAATAATTAACAAGGCGAGGAGTTAAAAAAGATGATTATGTTGAAATGGCTACTCAGAGTTTCCTTCAGGCCTTTTTGGGTCTTAAATCTCTGGTGGTTTTTTGGACTTTTGGCTTTTGTTTTATTTGTTTTTATCTTCGTATTGGCTTGAGGTTGATATGAAGTGAGCGATAATGAAGAAGCAGAAGCAAAAAACCGGGAGAGAAAGAGAAGGAGGGTGAGAACTAGTAGAAATTTTGCAAGGTTTTTCGTGAGATAGAGAAAGAACATTTTACTTGTGATAACTACTAAAACGGTGGGACAATGTTCAAGAGAAAACGGAGTATTGCGATGACGACTGTCATATGAGATAACAGAAAACTTGAGAAACAAGTCTGGACTTAATGATCAATTGTATTTATTAAGCGTATGATATAGGAAAAATACATGGATTCATAAGTCTTCGCAGAAGAAAATGCGACGATCTGTGTGATGCTAGCGGAGTGTGTTTCAGTTGTCGAAGTATAAAGAAACGATTCTAGAATCAGGGAATATTGCTTACTGGTTTCAATTGATTGTTATGTGAAATTATCCCGGCACGTGTTTCTGTAGCCAAAGTAAAAAGAGACTGTTCCGGACTGATATAATATTGGCTACTGGTTTCAATTGATTATGTGAAGTTATCCCGGCGTTGTGATCATGCTTTTCCAAGTGTTATAAAGAGACTGTTGGGAAGTGATATCTAGCCTAGTGAAGTAAACGGTTCCACTTTGCGAACAATATCGAACTGAGATAAATACTGTAAGTGGCTATATTAAGGACAGCTTTAATAAATTCATTTGCAGTCTGACTCTCGGAAAGTTGACCTTCAGCATTGCGTAAGTTTTTTTATCTTCCGGATTCTCGTAGTCTGCCTATTGGATGTACTTTTCACTTCCTGCTTGCATGTAGTGATGATTATTTAAAATTAAGTGATTTTTTTGTGTATGTGTGAAATTAATTTTCAATGTGGTATTTGGGTCTTATATCTAAAATATGAATATTTATTCAGGAATTTAGTCCCGAGTTTAGACTATGTTATTTTTACAGGTTAATTGTGAGCTTAATATATTGTTGCGATATTTAGGAAAATAGATGAATACCTCTGTAGCTAAGGATGTGTGGGTATTTAAAAATAAGTTTTCCGAACACGAAAGTACAGTAAGAGAATTGAATATTGTATTATATTAATCGAGCCTGGGTATATGTGATTGCGGTTGTACTAATCCTGTCAAATTGTTCTTTTGTGTTGTAACTATTTGTAGCTGTACTGATTGTCATAACGTTTCATTTAGATTAAGGATTAAACGTACTCACTCTATTTGTAGAGTGATTAGAATTTTTGAAGTAGGAAACGCGAAAAATTAGCAAGGCCCTCGCAGGGACTCGAACTCGGACCTCTCGAATACGCTTCGAGTGTGCTACCTGTACGCTACGAAGGCATGCAGAAAGGAGTGAGAAAATGTCTTATATGCTCCCCCTTTTAAAGGGCGACTGGGGATTAAGGAGGCCCAATTGCCAAATAATGACGGTGAAGAATCATCATAATGATAAGAAACACATCAATAAGAAACACAAAAACAGAGCAATGCCTTCGCTGGAACTCGAATCTGGACCTCTCGAATACGGGCCAAGTGTGCTATCGTTACACCACGAAGGCATGAAGAAAGCAGAGAGAATATAACTTATATATTTCCAGCAATTAGTACTATTCATGTTTTATTGCATTAATTAAAACCAAATTACACAATAATTATAATCACCCCGTAAACTGTAGCAGCAAACAAGTTATACTCTGATTTTGACTGAACTTGTCGATTGATACTGAACTTGTCGGTTGTTTCATAATACTAGCTAATAACCTGTTTCATGCGGTCCAAAAGAGAGCGAGATCTTTTTTGTAGTAGCTGGCATGCTGGCTCTTTTCAGTTTAAAGAAACAGTTAACATTCTGCTTCCGCAGATATTAGTACTTATTTTCTTGAAGTTTAAACTTTATTGTCAAATTATACGATTTTGCTTTTCGAATATTTACGATTTTACTTTCTTGTATAAATTACGCTACTGTTTAATTATCACCAGAAAAGAAGAGATTTTCATGTTTAATTGGAAATGTTCGAAAGATTAAGCATTCAAAACTGGAAAATGGGCCATGTACGAGTTCTCAAACACTGCTTTTTAACAGTCGCTAACCTAACTGAATCTTGTGAAATTATGGGCCGATCTTACTTAAAGTGTGCACACAAAACTATGTGCTTTTGAAAGCGAGTTGCTAATGGAAGTGTTTTAATTCCATAAATGAGCAGTAGGTCCTTTCACTCTCTGACTATTTCGTTTTGGAAAGGAATGTGACCTTTTCAAAATTTGTAACGACCTCTTACGTCTCAAAGGTTTCCGCTTTAGTCAGGCACCAATGTAAACTGTTTGTAAACAATGAATAGTTCCAGCTGGGATCTGAACCCATGAAGAACTACGGAACGCACTCCAGGTTGCTCTCCCTTAGAATTCGATCTATGGCGGAAACTTAGTAGATAGCAAGCTCTGGAAGTACCTGACATACCTGCCTGTACGCACGGCTGCCGACCTTGCTTCAACCTCTGCTCCGTAAGAGAGAGGTTTGCTTTTATTTATAAAACTAACAAAGGCTAGTATGTATAGCTCGTATACTTAAGGTAGAAACTCGGAAGCTTTATCTTCAAGACTTTTTCTGATAAAATAAGTACGTTATCCTCGTAACATTATTAGACTTTTTTTTTTCCTATTTTTAATGGAAAGAGAATTTTAGTACATCTAAATGTGTTATTTGTAACACGCATCTTCTCGGATGAAAAAAGAAAATTTTTGGATAATTTTTTAGTTAAAAACGAGAAAACACTTATTAGCATTTTGATGATCTCATAAAACCTGATGTTCAAACTCGTCTAATGTTATTCTTAATAACTGTTATATAAATTCGAAAATGTTTGCACTATGCTGGAAACAATGAAATAATTTTTATATTATTTAGCAGGTGACTTTTTTCTATATAAAATTTGCATCTGGGATTAAATTAATAAGTAAAGCATAACTTAAGAAAATATTTAAATTAATTACGTGCGTCGTTTGGGATAAAGTTATTCTATTTGTTCGAAGAATAAATTACCCCTTTTACAATAAAATTAAAATGATTAATTTTAGAAATAATTAAATTAAAAAATTAAAGATAAAATTATATACTGTAATGGGAGATAGAAAGCCTGCACTGTAATTAAAAATGAAAAGCGTGTACTTTTACTAAATACTAGGTATACGAAACTAAGATTTCTCCTTATCACCTTTTGAAAAATACATACACTTAAAATATAATACTTTTTGAATACATTTCTTGGAGAATTCACTTGGATATTTGTTTTAGTTTCCTACGCTCACTTCTTTAATTCTATTTTCAATGAATAGAGTAAGATAGAATTGGATGGAGCAGATGAATTTAAAAAGGGTTAGAAAATTCATTTATTTATTCTTAAGTTTTCCATTCACTGAAAATAAAAATGCTTTCACTAAAATTTATATATGCATAATAAATGAAGTAAAACACTAGGTTGAAGCAAGAACTTTTGCATTTCGAAATAAGTTCACATGCACTGTGGATGTGACTTTGAACTCAGCCAGTGCATTTACAAAACGAGGCGAGAAAATCTCTGGAGTTTATAGCACTCTCGTTGATGCAAGAAAGATAGCAGCAGCTGCTAAAAAAGAGTTGTTTTTACAATGCATCTACGCTTGTTATACCTGAAACATATATCTGAATTTGAGATAAAAAATAAGTTCTTCTTACGCCTTTTAAGCAATTCTTTTCGAGATTTAATACGTAAAAAACTTCTATAGTAACTGGTAATTGTTTGCAAATAAATACACAGTGAGCTGTACAACCTTATTTTTCAGGCTATTAGCTGAAGTTCAAAACACTCACTTACTGTTAATATAGTTCCCTATGAAAGATCCTGAAATGCTGTAGTAATAGGCACTAATGTCATTTTTCACAATTGACATTCTTACAGTGGATATGACTAATAATACCACGCCAAATACAGCTTATTTCGATAAGGCAGGTAAATAAAACACTTCGATTGTATTGTATTATACTTTTATTCAATATTTGAGCTATACGGTATGATTTAATTACCTTGTAATCACAAAACTATATAAAATAAAATACTTCACCTTTTGGGCATCTGTGCAATGTGAAATATTCCCCAGAAGTTTACACATTGTTTTCAAATCAGCATACAAAAATGCATCCGTTCTACTTATCATTCCCATTTTCACAGCTCAAAAATATCTGTCTACATACCAGAATCCGAAACTAGGCGTTTATTATCCGAAACTAGGCGTCCTATGGAATTGGACGGACAACGTTTGATAGGACTGCTGGTTCAATCCAAATCCCGACAGAACGGCTAGATGCATGAATGTTCCCGTGGTTTACATCCTGTAAAACGTCAAACAAAACTAATTTTCCTTTGCACAGAAAATTCTCTTGTGCACTACCAAAATAGAATAAAAATTGTATCCAAACATTCATGTATGTGTTTCGAGAGGAGTAGTGCATAACTGCTTCTAAAACTGAAACATAAGAGATTTAAATTCGGCTATGCTGAAATTTTGTTAATTTCAAAATATGAGTATCAGTTTGTAAGGTTTTAGCTTAAACTAACAAAGTTTTATGTTAATTTCTCTTTCCTCTGAGCTTTTATTTCAACTTCCCGTTAGAACGAGCGAGCGTTTCAACTTTATGCTAATTTAAAGTGGAGCCAAGTTTTTGTATTTAAAAGGTTAGCAAGCAACTTCTAAGGGTGAGAGAGCTTTTAGTCTCAGATCACTGCGGCTCTGTTCGACGTTCGCCTGACTAGCTAGCATTTAAGTTTTAAGCCTTAGCGCTGTTACGCTATTACTTTTTGAAGAAATCTAAGTGCGTTAGTTTAACATAGAGGCCAACCTCGGGTTTATAGTTCTGAGAGCAACAACTTCTTAATTTTCTACTTAACTTCATTTTAAATTATTTGATTGTTCAGTTTAGACCCAAGTGCGGTCATTATTTTCTGTTATCCCTTCCGAGTTGGGAAGTGGCTGTAAATAGTAGTTTAATAAAAGGGTAATTTTAAACCCCTCTTACGTGCAGTTATTCTACCATTTAACCAAAGTTATTCTACCACAGAACATAGCTGCATTCAGCTCCCTGTTCAAGATCAGGACTTTAACACTATCATGACCATGTTCGCCAAAGGTATGCACAGAATACTCCGTCCTGAGAAGTTTACTGATAATTTACGGTTGGATTGCCAGATTTTTCTTCTTGCTCAAAAATTATTATCACTGATCAGGAAGTACTTCTAAATGGGATGCAACAAGATTTAGAAAGGGCTATTTTTAAAAGGTTAAAATTAGGCAAAAATATTTTGCGATTCCTGATGAAAAAGTATGCATACTTGTGTTATATTCCTGAAGTAAAACTAAAATAAATTAAAAGCTTTAAGAGTTTTAAAAATAAGCAAAATTTAATTTAATTTAAAGCAAAGGATATGAAGTTCCTACTGAATATCAATTATTATTATGAGAGGTTATTATTGTTATCAGAGTCGTCAAACCTATCTCAAACCATAAAAGGAACATAGCCCACAAGCCATCACGTATGCCGGAAGGATCAATATCAAGTATTACCCGTTGCTCCTTATTCTGTGCTGATGATTTCATGTATTCGACCAAAAGATGTGTGCGTAAATATTAAAAAGACGAATTGTTGTTTGAACGAATGATAGTTTGTTTCTTCACAAAGAATGAAATGTGCTTACGCAAATGTTAGATTCAATCTTCAGAGTTAGAGTTTTAACGTTAATAAGCAGAAATCCTGTACTTCAGAAAATTCTTCGCGGAATTTCTTCAATCCGTTGTTGGAAAATTTTGAAACGTGTTTTGAAAAATCTGCTTCTGGGATTCAGGAAACTGGTCTTTGATGAAAGTAATCAATCTTTAAGAAATTTGGATATGCATTCCAATGATTTAACTTAACAGAATGTTTCGATCAGCAACTAAGACACTTTAGTTAATTGTTAAACACCGTTTATAGATAAAACAAATTTACTCGTTTCTAAAGCAAATTACGTTTGTTATTAATTTTATAATTGAATAGTTAATTAAATAATGTTCTGTTTCTAATCGAATTAGTAAAAATTTAAGCAAGTGTACCTTACAAAAATAACATTTGTAAAAGTTTCGTCAGCCACAATATTCGCAAAATGGCTTAATTATTGAGCAATTTTGCAGTAAACAAAATTTCAAATAACAAAATTGAAAGGTGCTGTATAAATAGTTGCACAAATGGATTTGGTCTTTAATTTCACGCATAAATTATATAAATTCTTTTGTCACCGTCATATCTATCATCCCAAATACTGGAATTAGTAAAAAAGTTAAAGATGTTAAGGCATGACAGATAATTTCCTTATTTCAAAGGCTCCACAAATAAATACAAAAGAATTTACTAATTTAACTGTTCACAACATTTACAAAGCTCATATTGTCTTTTACATAAACAACGTCATATTATAGTATGCTATTTACTGTTACGGTTAATAGAACAGAATGTAACTGAGGAGCTACATATCCTTTAAAGGTGATGCCTTTCATTTTATGTGTTCATATATGTGCAATGTTAATTGCGAAAAATCTAGAGTGTGCAGTCCTTGGTAGTTCTTCAATGTTATTATAAAATAAGGAATCTGTACATGATTTCTTAGCATAGAATCAAAACGAATAGACCCAGTGATACGAAATTCGGAACATATGCTCTCCAGACAATGAAGATGTGTACCACGAAGAGATTTTTTTCCGGAATTTCATTTTGATTAATGGCTGAATTTATTTAATTTGATTTTATTTAAAATTAAAATGACGGCTGTTAATTTTTCGCACGTATCTTCAGTTAACGAACAAATTCACATTTCAAGGTGTTACCTTTTGCACAATCGGATAGCAGGAAACCCTCTATAAAATGAAATTTATGCCGAGTTTTAAATATAATTAACAAAATTTTTTATCTTTAGAAAATCGCTTGATTTATTTTGACCATTTCACGTCCATGAGTTTAAACTCCATCATCCAAAAATATATCTGTTAAATGGTTTTAAAGTTTTCGCATATTATGAAACAAATTCTTCGCCCTACTTTATATAAAAGACTATACAAAAATAGTCATTAGGTGTTTTCCTAGAAATTTCGAAATACGCTGCAGTAGATTTTTAAGAGAAAAAACAAGTTTGCTTTCGTCTTTCGTATGACATAACTTCCCTTGGAAACATGCTTTAAAGGATATGTCATCATCATACGTTACGCTATCTTTCTTTCCTCTCTTCAGAGCTATCTGTTATTTAGTTTATTTTTTTCTTATTTTCTTCCTGGAGGAGTATTTTTCAAACAATTTAGGCTTACTACAGAAGTTTTCTGCAATTTTATAAATGTTATTTCTTTTATAGCAGCTATTTTGCATTTAAAACACATTCCAATTTATTAAACTCATTTTACTTTTCCCACTGCTGCTTTGAATTTTTTAAGGTTCTTGAGAGTGATACACAGTAGTGTAAAATGTAGTTCCTTATCAAAAGAGTACACTTGCTGTAATTTGAAAACATAGGATTTAATGAGTGCATTCCCTGCGTTTAACAAAACTGATGAACTTATCATGTCAGACTTTAACACGTTACTAAAACCTTATAATGAATATCAGATGAATGTACTTGATTTGCACAACATGAGTTAAGTCTACTTGACATTTCATTTAGTCATGCAGATACTTGACAGCGTAGTAAATTATCTAGGATACTGTGCTAGAGTCCTGTCACAATCTAATCTTCCATAGCTATATCCTAAGTGTAGGTTTCCATGGTTTGAAATCAACACACCACATTGGAACGATTCATGGCTCTTTACCACATCGATAAGGTACATCGTGAGGGCATACAGTCTTCACCACCCTTGGAATAGCACACTCTCTTGTCGATTTTCTGCAGGATCATATAATTTACATTTTCTGCTCAGTACAGCCGCAAAGGAAAAATGCAAATTTCCCAACACCCATTTAGCAAAGCCATATAGTCGCAGCAAAAAGCAACAGCTTGATTGACATTTAAAATTATTCTCGATGGAAACTTCCCCATTTACAATTTTTTCATTTTTTGTGTTTATATATGTTTTTCATAACATTTAATTTTAAAATTGTATTTTCATAATTTTTCTGTGATATGTAACATTGTATTTTTTCTTAGGTCTTCAAAATTCTGATGTCCAAATATATCCATTATAAATGTTTTGCTATTGACACAGGTTCTGAAACAAACACTTCACCCTCATTTACTTCGTTAATGATAAACAATAAATTCATTAGATGATTTTATAGAATTTTTAAATTAACCGCTCGGACAGCCAGTGCCTTTTTCTTCCCTCGTGTGTTTTTACACAATGAAACATGCATGTATAATTAACTTTAGTATTACATAAGCATTTTTTTTAAAAATAATATTACGTTAGTTTCATTCAGTTTATTTTGAAGTCTTTTTGAAAGCTTCTATTTCTAAAAATGTATATATATAATATATATATTATATGTGTGTGTGTGATAAGTTAAAAACATCATTTTTCTCTTTCCAATTTATAATTTAGAACAAAAGAAAACATAATTTGTTGACGAATAATTTAAAAGGAAAATTTTTCGTAACCAATGACAATTGTTGTATATTATAGCTTGATAATATTTACAGAATCTACTCCTCAAATCCACGATCTTTATCTCTGTTACATATTGTAATATAGTCATAGATTAGAGATTTTATAAAATAGTTTAAGAATAAGCTCACTTCAAATGATCTCGTAAAATTCAGTGAATGCGAGGATCCAGCCACTACTTTGTAGTGGACTTATCTGTTCCTTAGTACCAACAGTGTTGATTATTTATATCTAATTCAGGTCTTTGAGATATTCTTCCAAAAGTTTTTCTAAATTTTATCCTAAAGATCTTATTTCTTTTTCACATATACTGCTCAAGCACTGTCATGTGCTCTTTCTCAATTTGTCTAGAAACCAGTCTAACAGTAACGTCTAATAGTAAATATTAATACAATATAAATATGTAAATATATTTAATATTTTGTGAGATGTTATAAAACGTTAGTTAACTGGAATCTGCTATTATGAGCTTTACGCCAGTTCAGGAAATGTTACATAATTTCACAGTAATTTCTTTGTTTATATACAAGTTTATAAATTAATCATACGAAAATTCCAGCATATACGAAATATCAAGCAGAATAAATAAATTATTTTTAAGAGAAAAATTGTGTTAAAACTCAAATTTGAAGCAATTAGACATGTACAGCTAATGTAAAGCAGACATGCTATCCACACTATGAAATTTCCTAATGGCAGATATTTTTATTCAGAATTTGTTCTATAAATATCAGCTAAGTTAAATGTACCACTTGATATGTGATGAAAGAATTAATATGTGGAACACAGTCCCTTTGAAAAAAGCAAATAAAGCAAAATATCAAATTTACAGCAAATATTTTGTTTTAATAAAAGAAAAATTCATAACAATCCTTGTCCTCCAGAAAATACCAAATTCTGAGAATACTTTTTTTCAATGCTCTGTGAAAAGATCATTTAAAATAATTTGAAAGGTCACGTAATATATTCAAAACAGTAATAAAAATAGGTGCACAGAGAAGAAAATAAAATTGCTATCATAATTTATGGTCTCCCAAATCCCAAAATAACATTATCCATAAAAGGCCAGATTTATTCAGAACTTAAATGCATTTAATTTAACAAAACAGTAAAGCAATTCTTCCCGTTTGTTTATCAAGTCATTTATTTGCTAACATAATAAAAGAATGCAAACTAATACGTAGCAAACCTGCAAAAGCAGAAGTCTCAGAGAGATTTTTATTTCCAGTAAATGAACTCGGGCACACATAAAGAACGAGTGAAGCAGCTCTCATCTAATTGTGATTGTCGGAAAGGGAGAAAACATGTGGCAGCTGTTACATGCCAGATGCTTTTGGTATACAACTGAGGTAGATAGCGAGGGTGTTATACAATTAAGTTACGAGTAATGCAGATAAAAATCAGAAAACATTGTTATCATTGATCATAAGAAACTCATATGTTTGGAACTTTATGTGCAAAATTTGTTAATAATATCCACTTCATTTTTTCTTGTAATTTAGTGTATTGTATCTCAATCTTTGAAATGGTAAACATACGAAAATATGTTTTTATGCGTCACTGGTTATATTGCGTATTCTTCTGAATAAGAACTATTCTTCTTCTGAATAAGAACTTGGAATTAAAATATAAGATTCTGTGTAATTATGATTGTTTTGATAACACATTGACTGGTTTAATGGCAGTTAAAAGTAGTGTTTCTCACAGTAATTTATAAAATGTTCCCTCAAATACTATGCAGTGCCAAAAACTGGATATATTTTGGATATAATTTAAGATATTGCGAGATTTTAATTTCCTTTAGTTTAAATTTTAAAATACATTAATGAATTCTTAGATTTTAAAGCTGTTAAACTAAAGAAATATTGCTGTTTAATATTTTGCTAAATATTTAGCTTTGGTTTAAAATATACACTGGTGTGCAAAAATTAAGGACGAAGTCGAAAAATTAGCATATCAGCTGAACGAAGAGGTAGAGCGGACAGAAAGACCAATCAGGAGATTAAGTGCGGTGATGGACGGTAGCACATGCGCAGATATGCAGGTAGACGTAATGGGGGAGTGTCTGAGTAGTATAAAGCATGTTGTCTGTGTAAGATCAGTATTTCTGGCAAAGAGATTGTATGCCGTATAGCAGTTAAAATCACACCGATTTGCTGCCTCAGCGAAAAATGGCGAATAATCAATCTGTTAGACGACATCTGGATGCTTTTACCCGAGGTCGAATCATTGGGAAGTTGGAGGAAGGCCGCAGCGTGACAAGTGTGGCTGCAGAGTTCGGAATTGCTCACAGCATAGTTTCACGACTTTGGAGACAATTTCAAACTACAGGAGCAGCTCTCCGGGGGTTTAGTAGTGGTCGTCCACGAGGAACCACACCCGCAGATGACCAGTATATTGCCTTACAGGCCAGAAGAAACAGGCGGCAGACAGCGAGAGAAATCGCTAGACACACGACACAGGCGACTGGACGACCGATATCGCGTTTTATCGTGGCCAGAAGACTGCACGGTGGTGGTCTGTTTGCACGACGCCCTGTACGGTGTGTACCTCTAACGCCTGCCCATCGGAGAAGGCGTTCTCTGTGGTGCCGGGAACACGGGAATTGGAGAGACAAAGAATGGGGACGAGTACTCTTTACAGATGAGAGCAGATTTAGTCTGAGTTGCGATTCTAGACACATAGGCATCTGGACAGAGCGGGGAACACGCAATAACCCCTTCAACATCATCAAAAGGGACTGTTTTGGAGGTCGCGGAGTTCTCGTTCGAGCAGATATAATGCTTGGTAGCCGGACCGACCTTCATATCTCCCAAGGAGGTTCGTCACCAAAAAAACTTCCTTACATGCGTCTTTTCACAAGGGCTATGGGTCCTCAGTTCCTCTTCATGGACGACAACGCTCCACCTCATCGCACAGTTACTGTCGAAGAGCTGTTGGAGAGTGAAGATATTGAACACATGGATTGGCCGGCAAGGTCTCTGGATCTAAAATCCCGTCAAGCATGTACGGAACTTACCAGGGAGACCCGTGGCAGCGCGTAACTTATCGCTAGTAACGATTCCGAAACTGCGATTGGTGCTACAAGAGGAACGAGCAGCAGTGTCTCAACAGCTGATTAACAACCGCATATCCAGCATGCACAAATCATGTGAAACCTGCCTAGCAGTCAGGGGAGATAATATCCCCTATTAAAGACTGGATGTTTCTTGCTGGACACCCATCACAGGGATGTTTCGGCCTTCAGTCGCATTGCGCTCCATGCTACTTTTTCAATAAAGCTTCTTTTTATCCCTCTGATTTCTCTTTTAGTAAGTGTTGCTTACATTACTCATGTCCTTACGTATTGGGGATCTTACGGTATTAAATGTGTTGATTTGGAAAGCTTTTGTACAAAGTTATATTGAAAAAACCGTCTCGTCCTTAATTTTTGCACACCAGTGTATTTACACTGATGGATACTTTCCACTGTTGTAAAAAAATTATGCTCTCGAAGTGTAGTAGACTTTTGTGTGTGTAAAGCTATTTTAGTCGTAAGATAAATAAACCGTTTTATTTAAAATAACACCCAAACAAATAATTCAGGCCTTAAAAACGAAACGTAAAACTTCAAAACATCATTACCACATAAAGAATAAAAATTTGCCATAAAAGATTAATAAAACATTGAAACACACGCCTTTTTATCAATAAACTGTTTAAAATATAGCTTAAGGTGAAATTTGTGAATTATGTGCAGTTATGGGAACGATGAAAAAAGAAATAATTATGGTCTGCTTCTCAGTGCTAAAATGTATTTATGATAAACATAAATTTAAAATTTGTAAGGAAACGGAATCATAATAATTTCAGCAACACTAACAGGCGTACTTAATAAATGCATCAAAATTTCCTTCAGTGTAATTTGGGTCTTAAGATTCTTCTGAGCTTTCTCATAGTTTATACCTTATTTCTGTGATTCATCATGTCATACTTTTAAAAACAGCTTATCAGAGCTTTCTGGTCATATGCTTGATTCTTCTGCTTTCTGGTTATCTGCAGCTGCGATTCTGGTTGCGGAGAAAAGGAAACTTGGATTTTTAACCAACTATGATAGTCAATAGAGTATTTACTAATTTTGCTCTTTTTCTAATCTTTGATGTGTCAAGGCTGTTTTATTTGATTGACGTATCTTAAATCATTCTCACAGAAAATATTGCCTTTAATCCAGGTGTTCAAATCCGAAAATGTTCCACACAACAGGTGTTGTATACAGCGAGCCCCAGAAAAGACTATAATTTTATATGGGTAATTAGGGAGGTTGAAAGAAGCAAAATGTCATTAGAGCGGTTTCGTTTTATGGCTCCTCAGGCGATGTACACTTTCAAATTCTTGGCCGAACGAAATAAAATTTATGACTTATTTTCCCTGTCTGTCGATTGCCAGGCTTAAATCTCATCTGATTTATCTCATATTAGACTGTGTGAAAGTATCTGTGTACCAAAAGTGCTTGAACTCTACAGAGGAACTCAGTGCGGGTAACTAGATACTCTTCAAGATTTTTGGATGTAGCATACAGTACATAATCCAATAATGAAACGTCTTTTGAACGAAGCGTCTTCTTTTTATGCTATTGTTTGGCAACTGAGCTCTTAGAGATGCATTATGTAGAGCTCTGAAGGAGATCATCTCATGATAGCATCCCTTCATGTGCCTGGCTGGAAAGGGCGATAGAGAAAATTATAATTTTTCTCCTTAATAAAGCTGTGTATCCCTGTTATTCCGACAGTATTTTGTTTCTTTTGACTTCATAAATAGGCAAAATGTTATGTTGTTGCACTCTCTCTGAACCCCCAAGAATATTAAATTTAACCCATTCTTCCTGGCATTGTTTCTTCTCAAACGTTACTTTTCGAAGTAAGAATTTTCAACCAAATTTATGTTTCACAGAATTATTTCTTCGCACAAAAAATATGTTGTTGAACTACGAAAATATTATCTTATAGGTGCTGTTTAAGGAGTTATTAAATAACTGAGCAAGTAAATAAGTAGAATTATAGTAAATCATCCAAAAAAGATTACAGTGTCTCTAAAATTATCTCTAACTACAAAATGCAACACTTCAAAAATTACAGCGCGAAGAAAAGAAATCATATAAAATCAATATTTATAAATAATATCTTACCTTGGATATACAATATTAGGATTACTTTATCTGAGTAGAAGTATGCGCTAAATCCTGTTTAGAAATTCAAACATACTCTGCATGGAAATCCTAATAAAATTGGCTAAAACACATATTATGAAACCAAGAGCAATTAAAATACGTGCACACATTTTATAATACAGGCATTATACTGTACATTATTTAATTTACCTAGACAGTTATTTCTTATAACAAGCATCACTGTTATTAGACGATAATTCGAGAAGATTTTTTCGAATAATTTTAGAAAATCTATTGGAATCAGATTATAATTTTTAAAAGCAATGATATGTACTTAAATGGCTTTTACAGTGACGAAAACTACAATTATTCCTTCAGGGCTATATATCTTTATTTAACGCACCTTAGTTTGTTATCGAACAGTAACGTCTTATCACTCTTTCTGAAATAATACAGAAAATATTCCAAACAGTTGAAAGGTTTTAGAAAATATGGGAGGGAAGTTTTTTATCTTCCTTTTTTCGGATATTGGAGAACCTTTTGTATAAATGTGTTGGTATCTTGTTTATTGAGATATGTTTCATAGAGCATCTAACAAGATATTGAATAGAAACGTGGATCGTTATCAGATCGCCAAAAATATTCTGCTTTCTGAGGCATGGGCAAACAAATTTTGCATCGTTGGTTGCACTACAGGGTTGGTGTTTTTGTCACAGAAGCTTGTCATATGCACTTAAGCTCTGTAGTTCTTCCTAAAATCAATAGACGTGTAATTGATTTCATGTCTCAAAAACAATCGCTCGTAGTTTTTATTTCTTATGTAAATGGTATTTAAAATAAATATGAATTAAAAACATGTATAACATTCTTTCAAAGTAGAATAAATATAATTAAACAGTTGTGGAAATTTTGTTTTACTTTAGGATCGATCTAATCTTTGTTGTAACGATTGTTTGTATTATTTGAAATTATACGGAATTTAAACAAATGATTTGCATTTGTGTATTAGCCATGTCACATCAGTTGCACCATCTAACTTGATAATTCGATAATATTAGTGGGCAGTTGTACTGAAATATATATTAATCAATGCACTAAAAATAATAAATGTGAAAAAATTAGATTAAGCATTAACGCATAAAAAACAGAGCTGTCGTGCCGAACACTACTGTCCATACTGAGCTTCAAACGTTAATTGCGAATTCCATTACCATTTTCTAATAACGTTTTAATAGCTTTACTTAACTATTTAAGAATCATGATATTCTGCTCTTCAACTAGAACATTGGTAATAATCTTTAACAAATATATATTTAGATATTTCCTGTAAATTATTGATGCCATCAACACCCAACTAATTCAAGTGTTTCGGTAATTAGATAACATATTATTACTTTTGTGAATTAAACATTGTTCAACAATATAAAGCAATTGTTGTCATATAGGTTGTAGGGATTTACATTTATTTTAAATAACCAGTTTAATTTAATTTTAAGTTAATTTCCTATAAGCCTTCATTCCCATGATTGTCAGTGCTAGAATATTTAAATTTGGTAGCGCGAGTGAATTAATGCAAATTCTACCAGTGAGATAAAAGGTTCAAGTATCAAGTTCTAGAGTCTGGGAAAACTCTGTGCTTGTTGTAGCATGAGCTTCGGCTTAGCATTTATTGCTGGTTAAACGTGGCTTAACAGCTATTAGTTTGCTGCCACTAAATTATGAAAGCTTTGTTAGGAAACAGGATAGTGTGAGCCCCGTAGCGTAATTCTATTACTTGTTAATATCTTCAAATTTTGAGTTTATTTCTTACTGTTTCAGTTACCGCCCAAGCAGAGGCGTAGTTTGTTAGCGTCGAGTTGACGCATTGTAAATAATTAAACTGTGTAATAACGAGTAATTTTTAACCCTTGTTCTGTGCAGTCACTACTCTCCAGTTTTCACAAAAGCTAGACAAGTAGACCTTACAAAGTAAATGTCCATAGATGACAGCATCAAACTTATTCATCAATTGTTAAAGTAATAACTGCGGAGCTATTAAGAATTGCTTCAGTTTTGAAAATAACAGTTATTTAAATGGAAGATTTAAATTTCCAGTAGTTTTCTTAAAATTGGTTTCGATAGTTTTAATACTTGCCTTCTGAAAGCCACTGAAATTCAGAGCCTTGGAAGAAATGAAACTGTAATTATAAATTTCTCATGATAGTAATTACATTACAAAATAAACTTGCATGAAATTTTTAAGCGTTTAGAATTAATTAATTCTTCATGAAAGTGTGAACTGAATTTGAATAAGAAAAGTTTGCCCGAAGATTAATGTGCTTTTGCTATAGAATAAAAGCTATTTTTTAATCTTCTGTATGTTTTATGACGGGAAAAACGGGAATACATTAATAAACTTACGATGGCGTGTTAGACAAAAGAGCGTGCTTATGAAAGTAAAAGAATCTTTAATGAAAGACTTGTAAGAAGTCATTTTTGCAGAAGTTTATTCTCTACAATGAATTTTACACTGTTATTTCAAGAAAGAAATATTGTCTTATCGCATACAAATACAACACTTTTATAAAAAGGATTATAATAAAAGAATATATTTTTACGTGCATTAACTCGTCATTTTTACAGAATATAAAACAATGTTCTTAATTTTACTCATAACACTCTGTTTAAAATAAGAAATGCAATTAAGACATTAATTTGCTTTCAGCACGCATATATTATCTTCCGAGTGATGTTAAGAAAAGTGTAAGGTTGCTGTTTATCTGTAATTACGTGAAGTTCAGTAAACCTTACTAGGTTTTAACGAGTTATCGCTACGTCTGAAATAATATGATAAAGACTTCAGAATGTATTAAATAAGCTTTCATTTAATACGCATGCGTCGTCATTTTGCTGTTTCTGGCTTTCTTTACTGCTACTTTGTTTTTGCTGTCCTTCCCACTGTCGTTGTTTAGAACTCTGGTAGTCTGACCAATTCAAAGATCATGACCATTGTACCTTTTCTATGACTTTTGTACAAATTTCTTATTGTTTTCTACTTTTTGATCCCCTCCCCCATTCTTTGATTTTTGGCCCTTCTTCGACTCTCGACTTTTTCCTTTGCTTCTCACATTTTCCGAAATTCTTTCTTGCTTTGTTCTTATCTTATAATATGGATGTCGACGCTCGATCTAACACATTCTTTGATACCCCTTCAGTGCTCAGGCCAGGTTATTCCCACAATACCTCTTGTAACAGGGCATATCAACCTTTGATCTGGTGAACACTTGCTTTCAGGGCTTCATTAGTTTGTCCATACAAAAACACCACTATTACCCTGATTCTCTCAATTACAAAGGAGTCTTCGAACTTGTTAAAAAATTGCCTCAGCTTTGCCTCTAGTGCATACGAAAAAGAATACTTAATTTTTAGAACATTTTTTTCTCACGCTAAAATCAACTTCCCGTCTTTTCTTACTATAATAAAATTTTTGTTTCACTTGGGCCATAAGAAGATTACAATTTATTTCATCACTAATATGCTGAATGTTTGTTAACTTGAATTCTGCAACCCTTTTTTTTTTCAATAAAAAATTATGGAGGTCCGTAATCCACTTTCTACCAAGGAATAATTCAGCTTTTGTCTGCCCAGTTGTAACGTGTTTAGTAGTTCTTAAATCATGTGCCAGCTCATTGATGCAGATATCCCAGCCTTGACGGTAATTTCTTACATAGCTGCATATACTTTTAGCTATTTTTTTATTTAGCTGCTCTCCAATATTCGACTGTATTATATAAGGAAATATTTTAAAATGTTTTTTCCCCTTACACATTTCCCCTCAAATCTCTCTCACGAACTATTTTTCATTGTGTCAAATTATCTTAATTGTTCTTCTATACTTTAAATAAATAGACATAAAAATGAATGTTCAACAATGTGCTCGGAAGCTCTTATGAGCGATATGTTTTCCACCCACTGCGAGAAAGGATCAGGCATCAGAGTAAATATCAGTTTTTATTTTGTTCACTAGAGCATGGACCTAATAGGTCAATTCTTATTATTACATTAGGGAAGTAGTTTTACGCCATTTAGGTATCCGTCCGAGATATAATTAGTATCATTAAATAAATAACAAATGCTACCGGACTTGATATATTATGTTACAAATTTACCTAAACAGCATGCCTTTTTTCTCTGGACTGTTTTCTTATTCCGAGATGGCCTGAGACTCGCGCATCACACATTTCATGTAAAATACATAATCTTAAACTCGCTGGGATAACCTGTCTTATTTCATTATTATTAATTTTGTCTTAGTATAGAATACATGATTATCAATAATTTCGTAATATGCAGTCATGTTCAAAATTCCTGTTATATCATGGTATTCAAAATGATCGGGATCTTTCTGACATGCAAAGATATTTTTAATTTCCGAGTGAGTTTGCTTGTAGATCTGAATGAATTCTTTCACGCGAATCTAAAATTTTAGAATGTTAACATGGCACATTTTACTTCTTTCCACTTATCAAATGGTTTAATTCGTGATGCAGCATTTTCCAAAAACTTCACTTTCTGAGGAGTGTGTATTATTATTAATTCCACTCAAGCAGTTTTAGAACCCATCTTATGAGTTTGATGATAAGTACTTCCCCGAATACAAGCCTACAATGGCAGCATGTACGGTAATTTCCCGGAAGAAACTCAAACTTTTTACACTGTAAACAGGACTACTCTCTCTCTCGATAGCCTTAAAATGTTTAGAGCTGGGCTAAATGTCTCGCTAAAATATGCTACAGGCTGTCCATCTTGTATAAGCAGGGTTCCTATTGCGAAATCAGATCCATCTGTGGTGATTTTTAAATTCAGGGAATTTTTACAAGAAAACTTGGGTTAATGTCACTTTAAGTCTTCAAAAGTCTTGTTCTCTTCTGCTGACCATGCGAACCTAGCCTTTTTCCTTTTTAAATGTAATAGAGGTTGCTACAATGTGAGTCCCTATTTCATTTAAAATGTATACACATATACTATGATATTTAATGAAAGTTCTATAATAAAAGCGTAAGCTCCAAAGTGATGCCAGTTTCTATTTCGCGTTAGAGAAGATAATTTTTATCACTGCAATTTTAGAATGTTTCGTTTCCATTACCCAATCAGATATCTTAATTTTACATTTTGCCGAATTCATTTTTAATTCTTCTTGCTTTAGAAGCAAAATAACTTCATGCAGATCCTGAATGTGTCATGAGTTGCATGGCTTTTAACTATTACGTCATCTAAATAGATAAAAGTTGATTTTTCGATAATAGGTTTTAGTATCATAATATATGACACTTTGAAGCATGGCGGGAGCTCCTAATAGGTAAAACGACATTCTAAGGAAAGCATTAACATATGATTTGATAATAAAGGAGGTTTTTGACACATCCTCTTATTTTACAAATATCTGGAAACATCCAGACCTGAGGTCTAGCGTCGTTGTGTATTCTGTGGATTTAATTTTTCTGATTATTTCCTCAGTTATTGGTAAGGGGTATACCGGGTATTTCGTTATATTTAGTTTCTTGTAGTCACTATGAAACTCCATGGTTTAAAATTAGTGTGGGAGATTATTTTTCTTTCGGCATACTGCTATTAGGGTCTACTTATAAGGATTGCAATTGTCTTTTAGGATTTCTAAAATATGCTTTTGTATAGTTTTTTTTTCCATTTACCTTGACGAATTCGTATGGTTTTTCTCCACATAGGGGGAGGATATCATGTCTCTGTCAAGCACCTGACTACATGTGTCAACCCTGGGTTTAATTAGACAAGTATAATTGTTTTTTTCACCTTCAACTCCTTCTAGTCCCAAATCGGTGATTATCCTTGTTTTTGCACCTGCTTGTTCATATCCAGCTACCCCGTATCCAGCTACCTATCTTCCTGAAAATTAATTTTCGTCCCAGTGGATTTTAATTAAATCATTCCCAGTATTACATTAAATTGTAAATTTCTGACTGCAGAAAATGGCCTTTTGGAGTTCATGTTTAACTTGAATATTAAACGTCATTCTCCCTAATCATTTAGACTGTTCCCCCAGAGCCACTATCATGTTCATTCCTGCCATATTAAATAATCTATCCTTTCTAAAATTTTTCCTGAAAACGTTTCCTGCCATAAAACTATTTCCCTCGCCCGTTTCCAATTAAGCATCTAAAACATCTGATGGTATGCCGTTAAACACAGTGTGAGTCACTGGGAGGAATAAATGTTTAATTACCACCGTATTCAGTTGCATGGGAGATGATTTTTATTCTTTCTGAGGTGACTCTCCTGCAAGTGCTGCAGCACCATTACCCAGTTTAATTGTTTCTTATCGTCTCCATTTTCTTCTCTGGGATTTATTTTCTCAGTCGCCATTAGTGGACGAAACGTTTTGCCGGATATCAAATCGTATGCTGCGGTAAAACCTACAGCTTCTTTCGGATACAGAGGTGTAAAATTTCCGCTAAATCTTTGCTCGTATTCCCGGCGTGTGTACTGATACGCAACGACTTCCAAACTTCACCTACAGTTCAAAAATTGTTTTGACTTGCCTGGATTTCTTAGCTCAAAAAAGTCTTGAATCTGAGGCAACAACCAAAACAATATAACTTGAATAACTTCTGTGACACTTATTTTCCCATTTAACACGTTCATCACCTGAACGTTCCTTAAAATAAAGTTCGCAAAATCATTAACAAAACATTTTTACCTAAACCTTCAGTGTTACCAAAAATTTTCAAAAAGTTCAGCTTCTAATTTTACCTCGTCTTTCACCACGGGAATGCTTCAAATTTCCAGTTTTGAAAATTTGGAACTTATGTTTCTTTCTGCCGGGTGTTCTTAATAAAATTTCACCGATGATTTTGTACCAGTTCGGGTGTTGTCTACTGTCCTCAATGCGCAGCAGCTACTATGGTAATCATAACAACTGCATACATTTATGAAGCTGCTATGATTACCATAGCAGCTGCTGCGACTCATTAACAAACATTGCATCTATGATAGCATCATCAACAAACAGGATGTAACAAAATATGCTTTTCTAAATGTTTCAAGTACGCAAACACCAAACTTGTACTGTCAAAGAAGGTGGTCGGTATCAATGATGCGCCCAGTTTTTCGATTAAATAAAGCCTTCCATTAAACTTTCTGCTGCTGGAGGCACTTGAATTTTTTTTTGGGGGGCGGAGGAAGCCGGGCGGTGTTACCTGGCGACACGGTTTGTGAAGATTTGGGATGACACTTGTAAGATTGCTATTCATTTAGAAGTAATTTAAGACCTGCAGGCCTTGCCGCACAGCTCAGTGAGTTATCGCTATGCCTCGATAGTATGACAAACACCTGAGACTGTTTTAAATAGCCTTTTTATTTAATCAGAGCTTTTAACATAAAAGGCCCCACTTGTGCTACAGATAGTTTACATATCTTGGCGGTATAAATTAAGAAATAAGAGTGAATTAGATTTAAATATTGATAAGAAATAATAAATAAGGTATTTTCTCCCTATTTACCGCATGCCTTCGTGTTGTAATTGGAAGCATACTCGAAGCGTATTCGAGAGGTCCAGGTTTCGATTCTCGGCGAGAATACTACAGATTTTTCACCTCTCCTTCACCAAAAAAAACCTAATGACTCTACAAAGTATCGGTTAGATTTAAAAGTTGATAAAGTAGTCTAAGACTACATATTCATTAAACTAAGCTATTAGCTGGCTCAATTAGTTTTACCGTGCCTAAGTTGAAACTGTCAGCTGCGAGAGAACTCAACCCCTCTTAGATAAAGCTGGCTGAATTCTAGCAGCACGGCGCGAGTATCCGAAACTGTGTCTCTAAGATTGAAACCCTTCAACTTATATACTCTTAAAGCTAATTTGCATTCATGTGAGAAACACGGAAGGAAGAAGTCATTGTAAAGATCGAAATCATAAGAACTGCTTAATTAACATAAAGTACATTACAAACGAAAACACACATATAGTAATTTTTAGAAATACAGCAATACACATGTTTTGAATTATAGCAAAGGTACTAATTCAAAATGAAGGCCTGTGATAGCAGAAATGTTAATTACTGTATAAGAATATACTTAATACATACGGGAGGTATTCACTATCAATATGTAATCTATACATAAAGAATATCAGTAATCACTATGTTCACATTTATGTTAAAGAACATGAATGTGGACATGCGATTGTTACTGATGAAATCAAGTCTTACTTGGGCATAAAAATTATGAAATTAAGACATTTTTTGGATGTGAGTAATAATTCATATTTTCATGCTTTTAGCTTTAGTACTTTTATTTTTGTTTTATTGCATGAAATTATAAAATCTCACTTCTTTTAGTAACATACACTATGTCAAGACTCTGATGTAGAGCTAATCGACTTATCGCTATGTCCAAATAAGGAAGCATAATGTACTAAATGTGTAAAAGACCCTTTTATTAGCAACTCAAATAAGTTGAACAGAAGACACTCCCAGTGCTACAAATCAGCCAGCATTTTAAATGCAAAAGTAGAATTTTAAATTGAAACCGAATCTAAGTCTTATTTAACCAAAGGCTAGGCAGAGATATTTAAAAATGAATGCTGGCTCTTAGCCTACACTGGCGTGATAGCACTATCTGCATTAATAAAGCAAAGTTCTAGACAATAATGATTATCGTAGAACAATTAGTAACGCGGCCTTCGGAAGCGCAATATGCTCTGACTAAATTAGTCTCAAACCCTCATTTAAATACACGCGAGCTAAATTTGCATTCTGGCAGAAAATGGAGAGAGAGAAGTGACAGCAAAGATTCTTAACATGCAATAACATGTTAATTAAAATAAATACCGTACAAACCTTATTCATTCATGAAATAAACGAAATTAACAAAAGAAGAGTAGAAAAGAGTCATCTGAGTTATTATTTCGTGATTTAAGGTGAAAGCGGAAAAAAAAATCTAGAGTATTCTAATTAAACTTATTATTTTAACAAATTAGAAACTGTTCTCTTTTTGGAAGATTGCATATATAAATCATATAAAAATTCAAATGCAAACGACACAAAGAGTTTCTCTTGAAGGAAGGGAAACAACATTAAAATTTGTGTATCGTATACTTTGAAAGACACATACAGGAATAAAAAGCTCTGAAATTGAATTTTCATGAAGAGCTTTTTTTTCCTTCCACTTGATAGAAAAGACCATTGCAGGTAAAGCGGATGCATACATATACGCATGCATGCATGTTAATGCATGTTAAAGTACGTGTTCCTAAATGCATGTTACGAGCCATACGCATGATTGCTGTTAGCAAACAACATTAAAACGTTATTTAACAATTCAAGAGGGGGAATAGAAAGATTAGAATATTGGAAATTTTTAATATGCATCAGTGTCTTCTCAATATATCGTAAATCTGTAAAAGAGCTTTAGTATGAAGAAATTAATATTTAAGGAAGACGATGTTCTGTGCAAATGAATATTAGATTAATTATTTACAAAGGTGTATCGAAACGTTCCTGGAGTAGCTTTGTTAATAAAAAATACGTTAATAAGTTCACATATCATCCTCGAAATAGTCACTTTGCATAGCAAAGTTCCAGTTCCAGAGTTCAGGACGCTTTCGAAATGCAGCCTCGAAGTCATTTTTGGCAAGCGAATCCATAATCTTTATCGATTCCTACTGGATCTTTTCACTCGTGATGATCTTGGATATTAATGATGGATTATACATGGAATGCTTACGAAGATCTTGGGATAAAGTGATGCAAGGTTCCTTCAGTTGAAAATCAAGTCGGAAACAAATCTCTAAGTGACACACCGCACAAATGAATTGTCTACGCTGATCATAGGACAGGACAGCAACTTTTTCAATGGCGGTTAATCATTTTCCAACCATATGCATGCACAATTTTCTGAAAACTTTCCTTAACTCTTGGCAGATCTTCTAGATCGCTCATTTATTTCAAGGCACTCTTTTCTGTCTTTGAAATACCTTAGCCAGTCGAAACAATGCATACAAATCATTGGTTTGTCACAGTATGCTTGCTGATGCATGTTTATTATCTCTATGGTTGATCTGCCAGGTTAAACGTAAGAGTTCATATTCAGCATACTGTGATCTTCCTAGTAATTGTAGCAGAACTACTTTCACACTTAATAACAAACACCACTTTAGTCACTTTCGATAATAACGCAACTATGTCTCCTGGCACTATGACTCATCAAAATGAAAGGTCACTACACCTGCAAGCATAAGCCCGCGCAGCCATCAGCATGCTATAGAGAAGAAGGACATCTGGGAAGATTTTGATATGCCGTATGAGTTGTTTGAAGTTATTCTACATCATAGGTTCCCAACGTGGGCGATAATGCCCCCTTGTGGGCGTTTCAGGCTTTCAGGGGGGTGGTAAAAAACTCAGAGAAAATTAGGGGGCGTTGATATGGCACAGAGGGGCGTTGGAAGATTAGCCAAATATAGTCTGAAAAGGACTTTAAAATCACGCTGATAATTCATTTCTATCACGTGTGCGAAAATTCACATATTTCGATATGAGACTTCACTGTTCAGAGAAAGACATACCTCTCTAGTATGTACGATTCTGGGGCTGCATGTGCTAAAACTAGCAACCTGTCTTGCCAATTTGGCGAGATGCACTCCAAAAAGTCGCAGAAAACTGTTGACTTTTGTTGAAAGGGTCACCATTTTAGTGAAAGGAGCAGTAGAACCGGAGTTCATAATATCAGAAGGAAAAGCCTTCAGTGCAAAAATATATCTTTATTGTCTTTATGTACATATTTATGTTACGTCCAAAGCCCGAAGTTCGGCCAGTTCGCGTTTTGGCCAGGAGGTTTGGCCAAAGTCCGAAATACTTGCAATTAATATTGTATTTTATACTTTGGCCGGCCATTTCGCGAAGTGGCTGGGAATTCTTGGCCAAAGCCTGATGTGATAATGGTAGATTGAGTCTATGGAGCAGAAAAAGACTAAGGATCACCCTTAAAGGTAGTTGACAAATTGAGTACTCAATTTGCCTCTGTATTCATACTCGATACGCAACGCATTTGCTTAAGATATAATTCGTCATTTTGAAGGGCGCAAATCTAATCTTCACACTATCACATTGTTACAGCATATGCGTTCACTGAATAGTTTCTACTCGTTGAACTCACAGAAGTACTCATTTTTAAATACTTCATTTTTAACAGTGTGTAAAACCATCTGCCCTTGATTTCTTTTTTCCCAAATTGGCCGGTCAAAGCCAGAAATCAACAAAAAGATTGGACATTCGCCGGTAAGTTTACAGCAACGTTGGCCAAAATGCGAATTGGCCGATTTCGGGCTTTGGCCGTAACTTTTACAAAAAATGTCATTGGGACTAAAAAATGCCACTTACAAGCGGCAAAGATTGCGAGATCTCCAACTAAACTGTATTCTAAGAGAGTCTCTAAAAGTGCGTAGGCGACGTTGGACGCGGGAAAAAATTATAGCGCCGAAATAAGCGGCAGCGGAGTAGACAAATCGTCGCTAGTGTAGGTAGCTAAAAATAGAACAGCCCAGCAGAATGCTACAGACTCAGGCTCACACTATCTATCGTTCATCGCAGCATGTACTGCGTACGATGAAAACGGCGTTGCCTTAATATTTTGCTACTTCAACTTATATTATTTAAACCGGCAGTATCCCTTGCAGCTCCCTTAACTTGGATCAAGTATAAGTAAAGATAAACCCATGTCGGAAGCAAAAAAGAAGAGGCGGCAGTACAGTGCGGATTATATAAAATACGGATTTATCGAAAATCCCTCAAATCCATCATCTCCATTGTGCCTTATTTGTCAAAAAACATTTTCGAATGAAGCGATGAAACCTTCTAGGCTTCAAGATCATCTTAATAAAATGCATCCGGATAAGAAAGACAGAGATATGACCTATTTTCTAGAGATAAAAAAGAAGATTGAAAATCAGCCAACTATATCAAAATTATTTTCATCAGCTTCTAAACAAGACGATGACGGACTTCGAGCTTCGTACAATATCTCATTGTTGATTGCTAAAACAGGCAAGCCACATACTATTGGGGAAGATTTAATTTTACCAGCAGTTAAAGAAGTAATAACCACCGTGCTCCATAAACCAGCTACAGATATTATCCGAAAAATTCCTTTGAGCAATAATTCTGTGCAAAGACGAATTGATGAGATGGCTGAAAACATTGAAGAATCGTTGTGCAATTATCTGCAGACTTGTCAATTTTCAATTCAGCTGGATGAGTCCACTTTACCAACCAATGAAGCATTGTTATTGTCGTACGTGAGGTTTATCAAAGATGAAAAAATATGTCAAGAAATGTTGTTTGCTACCAATTTGGAAACAGATACAAAAGGAGAAACCATATTTGATACACTGCAAAAGTTTTTTGACGAAAAGGAAATTCCTTTTAATAATATTTTGTCGGTTGCTACGGATGGCGCACCGGCTATGACAGGGCGTCACAAAGGCTTCATAGCATGCTTAAAAAATAAAGTTCCGGACGTGCTTGCTGTGCATTGCGTAATTCATCGACAGCATTTGGTTGCGAAAAATTTGAGCGAACGTCTCCATACATCACTGCAATATGTTATAAGAGCAGTTAATAAAATCAGAAGTAACTCGTTGAATGACAGATTATTTAGTCAGCTTTGCATTGCAAATGATGAAGATTTCAACCGATTGCTGCTTCACACAGAGGTGCGCTGGCTTTCAAAAGGTACTTGTTTGACTCGATTTTACAATCTGTTTGAATCTGTGATAGAGTTCCTAGGAAACAAAGACACGGAATTGCGCGACAACCTCATCGCATCAAAAAACGATATTGCGTACTTAGCAGACCTCTATAAATTGTTTAATGATGTCAATCTCCAACTTCAAGGAGAAGACTTAAACTTGATTAAGACTAAAAATAGCATTGCTGCTTTCGTGTCTAAACTGCTATTATATAAAAGAAATATAGGCAGACGTGAATTCCATACCTTCCCATGTTTATCAGCAGTATCATTCAAGCACGACGACTTGCTTGTTTACTGTCAGCACTTGGAAAACCTCTACAATGACTTCAAGGAACGATTCGAGGACATTTTAAACATGGACATACCAGACTGGGTTTTGGATCCTTTTTCCAATGTCAACACAGCAGGACCATCTCAGTTAGAAGAAGAACTGATAGAACTGACGACAAATGAGGAATTAAAAATTAAATTCAAGAATGGCTACCAAGAATTTTGGCTGCAGAAGTCGATTTCGCAATTGTATCCAAGATTATGGTCGATTGTGCAACGATTTCTGCTAGCATTCCCATCTTCATATTTAGCAGAACGTGGATTTAGTGCTGTAGCAACATTGGTAACGAAAAAGAGAAATCGGCTCCATGTTACTGAACGCGGCGATTTACGATTGTTTTTAAGTAAAATCGAGCCTGATATTAACAAGCTTCTTAAAATGCATCAAATTCAGCCTTCTCATTAGTTAAGTTAGAAATTCGATGCCTTTAAATTTTAATAAAAATACTTTTTAATAATAATTAAGTATGCCTTTTGAGTGTTCTCTGAAACTGTCAATTTATTTATTTAGAAAGCAATAGTTTATTATGGATTATTTCGTATCATCAAAACCCCTGCCTGTCCTTATAACAGGTAAGCTAAAACTTTTATTTTTCTTTTTAAATAACGAAGAAATTCAGTAGCGTTTCAATTCCAACAACATTCTATCTATTAGTAATTTTTTTTATTTAATTCTTGTTTTCACCATGCATTATGTACGCTCTTATTTCTCTAGGGGGGCGGTATTGAAATATTCACTAGAAAAGGGGGCACCAGTTCGAAAAAGGTTGGGAACCTATGTTCTACATGGTGTGTACGTTTGCGCTCTCAGAGGTCACAGTCAGTTTATTTTTTGTAGCTAACAGCATGCCTTTTAACTTTTCGAAAAGTGATATTATTTTCACATTTTATTTCCTCAATATTTATTCGGAGAACTGAGCTTTTTCTTCTGAATTAATGGTTTTAAGAACACTTTTATACGGTTTTGAATTTAGATGTAAGATTTTGAGCCCCCTTGTGCATTTGCCAGTAATAATTACAGAACATTATTTTTGTTTCTTTTTTATTATTTTTTGTTTACTTGTTTTCTTTTGCTCTAAGTTTTAAAAATTTCTGAAGCAGTAATATAAATACTGATAAATACTGATTTTTTAATAAACTGTTACTAACATGGATTGTTGTGCTCCTGATTCAATACAAAGGGGATGAATTTGCATCGCTTTTAAATTAGAAGCATATTTATTTTGACTGCCGATATGTAGGACAAGTTTTTATTAATACATACTAATTTATTGCATCAATGTTTACGTATCATCTGCTGACATATTTAATTTGCCAAAAGCATTTATAGAAAAAAATTCCATTTATACCGTCTCTATTTTAACCAAAAATGAAAGTTTCAGATATTTCTTTCTAAATATATTTTCCATCTTTTTAGTTAATAAATTGTCTGTATTAATAAAGATGTTACAAGCATTTATGCAATAATTACTAAACACAGTATAAATTTCTATTCATGTACACTTAATTGTTTTTGCGTTCATGCTGACGTATTTCTATTGCCTAAGATATTTCAAGCTAATCTCAAATCTCTCATTTATTTCATTCGTAACATTCGAATTGAGTAGAAGAATGCGTTAACATAAATAAAATACTAAATATCAAATTAACAGCTTGTTACTGACTATTTATGCTTCAGAATATGAAGAAAAATTCGCTAATGCTATTCCTCCCCCAAAGTGAAACTAGCTTATATTATGAGTTTACAACATGAAAATCAGAGGAAAATTTATATAAAAGGTCATTTATGTATTAATTTCTTTAAACGAAACGCAAGCTTAGATGCGATAAGTGTACCTTAATATATGCTTTAAACATCTCTCAAATGTATAATTTAAGAGTGGTGAAATGAAACTATTCGAAAGCTGTTGCCTTTTTTCTCCCAGAAGGAAGAGTAATCAAAGATGAACTTAGAAGACTTACATCCTTAACCGTTGAGATCGATTCTTTTCTTCTTCCATTTCCAGTCAACAACATCTTTTCCTGCTCAAGGAAAAAATTTCCATAAAACAGGATATTTTAAAAACATATTGATCCTCATTTAGAGATGAAAAACATACGACGTTGAAATTTTCAACTTTAGACGAAATTGTTTTTTAATCTGAATTTACATAAAACTTGCATTACGTTCGTCCTTAAATTCCAATGCTGAAAGAAATCGATTCTAAATTTCTTTCCCAAAAAGACTGTCTAAGAATAGAGATCCATTAAATCCTGCGCACTTAAGAAATGTTTCTGATGTAAGTGGAATAATTAAGACCGGTTAAGGGAATGCAGAATAGTCTTTCACTTGCTTTTTAAAAACAAAATGAAATAGAGGGAGAAACAATGATTAGAAACTTCCAGAATTAAGTACAAAACTTTGACTATTACGCAAACATTTCTGAAGCGAGCATAGGTGTATTGCATTATCGTATTTAAGCGAGCAGCATGATTTAAATCTCGTTTAGGAAATATCTGAATAGATCTTAAATGAAAATGTTTATAACATATCTAAACGACAATTACTTTAACTGCGATATGAATACTGAAAGATGACAAAATGAAAAATATAATTCCAATAATTTTGCATTTAATCTAAAATTATTTTAGTTTGAATTAAGATTTAAAGTATGTGAAATTTTCTGTGTAATTAGCTCATTGTATTGTAAAATGTAACAATATCAGTTTTAGAATTTAAATAATCTCTTTCTAATCTTTATTTTTATTTGTATTTAAAACTTAATCATTTTATGAATCATAAGTGCTTTAACTGGGAGAGGGAGAAGGAAAGTTAATACTTTTATTTGGTAGTAATTTCAAAGAATATCATGTTGTTTACCTTTAGCTTGGTCGCATTTTATGAACTACGTTCTTAGAGTATGAAATGACAGATAAGGATATTATGGCAGTCCATTAGAAGGCTTCTTTTTTGGGACTCCGTTCTGGAGATAATTTTAGAGGCAAACTGTTCATTATTATCGCACGGGAAATATCGTGAAATCTGAGCATGAGAAAGCTTATTCCAAAGGAAACCAGAGACATATATGAAAATCACTAAAGTTTTATGGCTTTCTCATTTAGGTCCCTGAAGAAGACTTGTAGTGTCTTGTTCCCAGATTCTTTGTAGGCAATAGTAGTTTTAGGATAAAACAGTTCTTTCACTGGTAAAAGTGACAGCAATATTCAGCTCCGCTTAATGTTAGGCGAAATCATATCAATAACAAAGACGAAGTGATTGTGATGGACGTTAATATTGTATAAGCGCTAGAAACATGCAGCCAGTTTTTATATTTTTTAATAATAGAGCTATCTAACAGTTCTATGCGTATATAAACGCTACATGTGGGTTGGTCTCGATTACGAGTCCTGCTGCTACTGCAGCTTGCTATGCTCCAAAAATTGTATGCTATTTTGATCGCGTAATGCAGGGCTGAAATGCCTGCCTGAAAATGATACTCTGCCTCATAGGGTGTACCATCGAGCTCAGAGTCATTGGTCAGTTTGATGTAAAGTTTAATTCTGATTTTCTTATATTTTCGTATAAACGAAAAACAAAACAAATCTTAAAATAGCCGAAATTCTGATCCAAAATAAGATACTACTGAATGCTTGCAAGTACTGTTTAAAATATTGTAACATAATTATTGTTCGAATTAAAAAATTTTCATTTAATGTTTAACACATATAATCCTGTGTCATATAAAATGTATCTGGCATTTTGTAGTGCACTATTAAGTTACGAAGAAGTAAATGCGTATGAAGCAATTGCTTCACACGCAATTATAAAATTAGATATCAATGTCTCCTAGTACCACAACTGCACGTATATCATGCGAAGGACTTTTAACAAAAACGCAACCACATTTAACTAAAATTATGAAATACATTTTAGCTGCTGGATGTTTAAGACTTCAAGTTCAATACCATTTTGTTATATAAAATCATTTTTATATGCTGCACTAGAATATCTCAGAGAATGCATTGATTAACATTATAAGCTTTCTTTCTATGAAAATGTAAGAAAATCATTATTGCATTAAAATAGTACATTACTGTTAGTTATATTTGTTGACCAACACAAGTTAATTTTAAAAGATTTAAATTTTGAATTAAGAAATCGTACTCCGGTTACTAGATTGCGAAATTTTGGGACGTGATGGCAAAAAAACAATTTTTGGATTTCTTTCGATATGCAATTAGAAAAGTATGAAAGATTTACTGAGGTAAACGTATTCAAATGTTTGGAATATCTAAAGGCCATCCTTATTGTTATTTATTTATCCTTACTCTGCGTTACATTATTAAGATATTTATCATATATACTTATCTTAATAAACTGCCAGTTTTGCGTTGTGTTGCCACTCCACGCTGTGTGAGATTTTGCATTTGCCACCCGAGCATATTCACAAATCCAAAGTTTTTAGACTTTTAAAATCTATAACTTACCTCTGCAGTTACACTGTAGATTGCCTAAAACTATGAGGACTTTAAGAGCACATGTTCATTTACAAATATTTTATAACTTTCTTGGGTTTTTAATAATACTTGTACATTTAAATTATAATTATTACAATATTTACAAGGCTATTTATAAAATAAATTTAATAAATTCTAATATATATATATAATATATATAATATAAAACAATTTCTTGCGTCTTGTCGCAGGATTTTGATATAAATAGAGCAATTTAAATTTAAATGAAGTTAAAATTTGTAAACATGTTGAATTTTGTTTTAAAACTTTTCAATTTTTACTTTTATAAACGAGTTTGAATGTAGTGTCTCTGAAGCACACATATTCCTTGCTATAACAATTAAAGCTGAAGAATACGGTGAAGTAATCATGGAATCATCAAATAAATTTTACAACGTAATCATTGAAAAAGAATATTCACATGAAAATGGTAAGCTATGAAAGGAACACTGTTCCGTAAAATGGATTGGGAGAAATATGCTAAATATAAAGAAAGTTACACATAACTGCATATAAAGTAGTTATAGTATATAATCGTTAGTATCATTCCGATATGAAACCGTAATCTAGAAAGAATGCTATACTATATAATAATCAGTTACATCCATCTTTTTTTGTAATGCATATAAATGTAGATTGGGTATGGAATCAGTTTAAAGTTACGACGTGATGTTATTGCTCCAAATAATTCGAAAATATTTTACGAACTTCTCCCGCTTCAAAAGCCTTCCGAGTAATAGATATGCAGTGCAAAAAGTCTGAAGAAATTTTTGGGCAGCCCAACCGGTATAATGATTAGTATCACTGACTGGCGTGTCGAAGGGCCAGGGCTCGAATCCCGGAGAAGGCATAGACGTTTGTAAATGTATAGTGTCCGTGCGGCATGGGACACTGCAAAGATGCGGCGAGCCGAAAATTCTGTGGACAGGTTGAGGGCAGAGGAAGAGGGGGAGATCCTCGGACACCATCCCTCCGGGGTGATTTCCATCAAAGCGCGGAAATGACCTAAACAGCACTGTCGCCTGCAAGGTGCTCAAGCAAATGCCCCTGAAGATAGAAGGCCTCCCAACCAAATTGTGACGTCACGCAGGTTGGGGAAACGTTTCGTCGCCCACCATGCTTAGTGGTCAGTCACTCAGTACTATGTTCTAGTGCGTGTTTGTGCTTTTCTGCAAGTTGTTTGATTATCAACAACCTGATAATTCTGTCAGATTACTTTAGCTAAATATGATGAATGCATGCTGTATTCCGAATTGTAAGGGCAATAATCCAAATGGTCCAGTAGTATCTGTGTTTAGCTTTCCAAAGTGTCCTGAACTGAAAGAAAAGTTTTTAGCAAAGATACCATGAGATTTTGAGCCATCACCTCATTCCAAGGTAAGTTTGAATTTTATTTAAAAAAAAATTTTCTCTTTCATTTTTTCAAACGCAATTTGGTATTTGTATGGAATTACTATTAAATTTTAAATAATAATTAGATGAGTAAAGAATTCCGATTTCATGATATATTATTAATGCTTTGGCATAACAAATTATTACTTATTCAAAGATGTTACAAGAATAATAAGTAATTTATATTAGTTTTTACTTATATTTGTTAATCGTAAATTAAAACTTAGTTGCGCTAAGAAATAAATCGTTGACATATTCAGAAAAGAGTAAAAGTTTAGATAATTTACCCCAGAAAAGAGTAAAAACCAAAAAAGGATTATCCCTTAACTTTACATTGAAAATAAATACATTTAAGTAGTTTTAACAAGAGGTGAACTACTAAATTGTTCCATTAATTACCTTACGTGAAGAATATGGCATATTATTCTCTCTATATAAGGCTAATTGGATGGTAGAAACACTTTTCCCTTACAAATGCATTAAAACAGCAGTATACCGATTAGTTGAATGAGTGCTTTTGTGATTTTTCCATTTTGTATTATGTAAACATGAATCAGTTTTCGTTTGGAAGTGCTCCACGAAAACATCTCGTCTCTTAGGCAGATAGACTTCAATACTTCATTTTATTAACCAATATATCAAATATACGAACTCAAAAAGTTAGAACTTTATTATGTGCTCTTAAAGCGGCAGCGAATAATGGGATTAATTCTATTTCAGTCATGTAACTAATAGACATTAGAGTAGATCTGGATGACGTAAATTTGCTAATTATTCCTTTTTATGCATGGTGTTTTAAATTTTTGAGTTGAATGCTATGTAATTGAAATTTTTTTAAAAATTTTTCGCTGCTTAATGAAACATATTCGAAGATCTTTAAAAATTGAAACCAAAGCTGAAATGAATAGAAAAATATTTTAAGTTAATGATAATAGTTAATACAAAACTTTTGGTTGCAAAAGTTAAACTTATATTATGTTTTAAGTATGTAAATTTTGCCGACGCTGCCATCAGACGCACTACTGAAGCATTTGATGAAAAAAACGATGAAAAATATAGAGGTAAAAGTAAAACAACCTCGTTTGCACAAAGATGTTGTTGTGATTACTTTTCCCAATTGTCCGAAGTATTTATCATCTATTCTAGCAGTTTGAGAGCCTGCAAGACACCACCAGACTGAGCAACGACATATAGAAACTGCTATCGGTGAAAGTGTTAAATATGAAAAAGAGTATGAAGTTAGATATAATTTTAATTCTTTCAATGATTGTTTAAAATGCATAAATAATTCTGAAATTCCAGATGACTGGATTTTTGTGCATAAGGAAAACAAAGTTTATTTTCATTCTGTAACATACAGCCCACCAACTGCAAAAATGAAGTTTTCAGTAAACATTAATTCTGATTTACAAATGACAGCTTTCTCAAAAGATATCCCTATTAATGTTGCAAATAAAATTGGTCTACCATTAAGTGTTAAATTTGTACAGGAAATTTTTGATGTTCTAAATTACTTGAAATTCAATATAAATGCGCCCACTGATAATCTTGAAAGTTGTATTAATTCTACGAAACATTGTTTAAATAATCTAAACAATTTGGTTAATGAGGAAGAAAAAAATATTGTAATTTTTTATGGGAACACGTATTATTACTTGGTAGCATCAAGCATCATAATATGTATTCTCAGGAATTTTTAATATTATGTTGTCACATTTTTACGATTTCTCCCCATGCGTATAGATTTTTAAGGCATTCATGCATAGCTACTTTCCCGCATCCAAATACTTTGCTAAGATTATGTTCAAAGTATAACTCAAATCCCATCTTAGAACAATCAGAAGATAATTTTCTTAGCTATGCTAAACAAAGGCAACCATTCGTAACAATAAATGACAAAAACTTCATACTTCTTATTGATGAAAATCATATTAATAATTGCCAAACGGCATTCTTTTAGTTATCTATATTATGAAGGTTATAGTGATATGGAAAAGAATAATTATTTTTCTGAGAGTGATAAAGACTTGAATAACGATACTATAAAACTGAACGAGTAGTATTTTTTATATATTCCTATCTAATGCTGACTTCAGTTGTGAAGATGCTGAAGGTAAATTTTACTTAGGTAAAGACAAATTGAAAAGTATATAAAAAAAGAAACTGTAACACCTTCAAAAGTGAAATGCAGAATGCAGTTATACATAAATTGCCTGGATCTAAACCACATACTGAATCATTTCTGAAGAAACTTAAAAACGCTTTTTTAAATAATTGATAGCACCGTGATTGAAGAAACAGTGAAGTATGTTTAAAAATACATTGTACAAGTACTGAAATTATTGCACAAGCAATTTTTATAATATTTTTATAATGAAAGTAGTTTCTTGTCTTTCTACAATAAATCACATATCATATATTTTTTATATTTACAAAATAGGCAGCATTAATGTAGATGTGTCAACCTAATTTTCAAATAAGAAATGAACCTAAATAAAATATTTAACTTTAAGAACAAATGTCAGTTATACTGGAAATGCATCCTAAAATTAAAACTTCTGAATGTACAGTAAAAAATACAAGAAACAAATATTTGTATGATAAAACTTAGAGTATGTAGTGTTATGCAAATGACTTCAATTTTTATTAAATTTTTCTTCTTGTCCCCCTTCTCTACTTTCATATTTCTGAAAGATTTTGTCAAACACTCCTATTTTATGTTGTTGCTCATGCTCACTTGTTTGACAGAGTCAGCCCAAGCCCACGAGAATTCTCTTGTCAAGGAGCGCTAGATTACAACTGTCGTTGGCAACAGCCTTAAGCACCTAATAGGTGACAGTGCGATTTGGCTCTGTTCCGCCCCCAATTTTGAAAGAGAACTGCCCGGGGGGACGGGTCCGAGGGTCTCCCACCCCCCTCCCCTTCCACCAAACCAGATGAGAGGACTTTCGGCTTGCCGCAATTTTTAAAGTGGCGCCATGCTGCACCGACACTATACATTTACAAACGTCCATGCCTTCTCCGCAATTCGAACCCGAGCCCTTCGGCATGGCAGTCAGCGACGCTAACCACTATACCAGTTGAACGGCCTCCTATTTTATAGTATACTTTTTTAGCTGTATGAAAGCACTGATAAGAAACATTACATCGAAATCGCTGTTCAGAAACAATAATGTATAAGAAGAAAATTTATTACCTGTGTGTCACATAAAAATGATTCAGAACATTTTTGTTAAATGGTTCGTGATATTCTCGAACCAAAGGTAATCCTTCCACCTTCGAGAATTCTACTAATTACCATATGCTTAAACATTTTAATTCTGAATTCCTAGAAATATAAAACACCTTACTTTTGCTTCGAAATTTGTGATACATATCAATAATTTTCAATAATTTTCAATTTTTCGTTATGAAACATAGTGTAAATCTTTCTTTTCCATTCATTTAGCTCTTTATTTGCGATTTCATTTACCCATTTTTTAACTAATGCTATTGAAATAACTATCTTTTCCCTGATGATAAATTTATATTTGAAGTTGAAATGTCTGTTAGACTTTTCAAAGCCGAAAATATGAAGAATAATCCTTGCCGGTATTCGAATTCTGTACCTCTTCGATTATTAGTTAGATATGCTTCGAATTGCATCATTAATGCACTCTCTGAAGAAGGAAGAATTCTTTACCCCACCCCACGCACACTTAAAAGAGGAATGAGGAAGAAAGGAACCAAAGCGCTAGGTACAGAAGATGATGACGAATTATCACTATCCTATTTTAAGTCACTCGCCATTTTTACAGTTGTTGAATTTTTTCAGTGACAGGTAACGGGAGAAGGAGTAATGCCCACGAATACGAACGCCGGATTGCCTGATTCTAGTATGATATGCTACCAGTTACACCACCAAGGAACGCAGTAAAGAAGAGATAATTAAAAGCAAAACACTAAAATAAAACCTTGAAAGCATTGATGTTTTATTTAGTTCGTAATTCTAAAATATTTTACAATAAGTTTTATTTGGCACTTTCAATTCTATCATCAACAAAGAAAGCGATACTAATTAGAGTTCAATATTTTATTCAATACTAAATCAGTCTTCAGTTGTGTTCTTTTGAAAGTTAAACTTATTTCAGCTTCTAATTTTGGGTAAAATCCTTGAAAAAATGAGATTTTTTTATAGCTAGCTACAAGTAAAATATCATAGAAAATAAAAACTTTTATACGAATAAAATCTCGTTTCTCAAATAGTAAAATATTCTGCATTGAAAACTGTATTCTTGTAATTTTATTTTGCTTCAAAATATTGAAGAACGCCTAAAGTGAGGAAGGAATTCCTTTATTGTAGCCATGAAATCTTCTAAGAAGATAACCTATCAATTTAATAGAAATTGATAATGCGTTTTTTAAGTATTAACTGATTCATTCTTTGGCCATACCGAACACTTTACACCTTTCTATCTGTCAGGAATTCTGAAATAATGAATGGTAAGCTAAACCTCATGTACTGTCAACATAAAAACGGCGGAAAAGAATAAAAGTACATAGCATCCTGTCTTATTAAGGGAACCTTTTCAGGGCGCATTGCGTCCGTATTTGATCGCCTTCCCAAGTGACAACTGTGCCTGGAAGTCTTTTCTGTCCTTTCTTATCAAATGCCGATTCCCTAGATTGCTTGTACTTCTTTCTTTTAGTCTGCACTTTTGTGTTCTTTTCTTGGCCAAAGAAATGTTTTGAGATGGTTTGCACAACCTTTGTAGGAAAAGATTTGCTTAATTTTCTCTATTGCTATAACCTCAGTCTCTAGTTTACCCAACTTTTTATAAAACACCTAGGATTTACTAATCCCATGTCAAATGAAAAACCATTGTTTTCTATGCTAGACACTGTGCATTTAATAAAAAGCATACGAAATATTTGGCTAAATCAAAAGAATGAGGGAAAATGTAGGTTTTATCCTCCATTTTCATCAACCATGGCTGGAGCAAATACAGATAAATTAAAAACAGCTTCACTACAAGTGCTTCGAAAACTTCAACAGATCGATTCACCCAGTGTAATACATTACGAATACAGTCTAACCTTAAAGTCTTTAAATCCCAGTAATTTGGAAAGACAAAATGTAAAATTTGTTCTTCAGATATTTAATGCATTTGTTGTGGAAGGTCTAAAACTTTTAGGCGAACAAAACAATTGGCCTGACTGTTCTTCTACAGCTGAATAAATACATATATTTTCTACCTGGTTTGAAATTATGAATGTGAAAACACCTTTCAAAGGACACAATAAACGCAATGAATTTCAAAACCCTCTCCGTATTGATGATAAACGAATGGAATTTTTACATAGTTTTTTAAATTGCCTAGATGTTTGGGAATCATATGCCTGTGTAACTGGCATACTGACACGAGAAACCCACCAGGCACTGAAGCACACAACATATGCTGTTATCGAAATTCCTCGCTACAGAAGAACTGAAATTAGATAATGTTCTGACCGGAAAACTCCAGACCGATTCTCTGGAAGACAGATTCGGTAAATATAGCAAATTGGCTGGAGCTAATTATAATGTTTCTATTACACAAATTTTTGAAAGTGAAAACAAACTTAGGTTGTAGAGTTTATCAGCTTTATCCTTACAACACTCTTTATTTTTATTGGAAATAAATAATTCAAATTATGAAGAACCTTTGGATGAAAGTGTAATACCCCTTTGGTTAAAACTCATTTCTGTTGAAGAAAATGTTTTTCAAAACATAGTCTTTACTTCCCGCACTGATATATGTTGCTGGATATTGCTTGTATGCAGCTAATAAAAAAATAAAATGTTCTGAATGTTATCAAATAATGACCATAAATAAAACTATAGACATCTGCTACAAATATGTCTAAAGAAGAACCTTGGATAGAGAAAATCTGAAATATCTTTCCGAAGAAGTTATTCAGATTGTAATTTGCAATTACATTATAATCACGGAATTACTATCAGATGACCACAAAGTGGATTTTTGTGAAGTTCAGAATCAAAGATCACTTGTGTTTAAAATTACGTTAGCAATATTAAGTTCTAAAGAAATATATCTAGAATAAGTAAACTGTCCTTCAAGTCATTCTTCAGAATTTTTAAGTTAAAAAATGATTTGGCCTTCAACGAAGATTTTATTAAAAAATTTCTGTAAGAAAAAAAAACATGAAATTCAAAAACATTCTGCTCAAAACGTCAACCTGGAATCTGTGTCTAAAAAGAGTAAGCTTCAGACATTAACAAAATCTTAAATTTACAGATAGATATAAGAAGTATAAATGAAATACAGAACTTGCATTCTTCATTTCATTTATACCTCGTACTTGTTTAATAGGTACGTAGATAGTTTATGTATATATTGTATGTGCACTCGAAATATTTCCTAATCTTTGGTATTATTGTGCATTGTTATTTTATTTCTTTACTTTGTGCGTAAAGTAGGTGTGTTTTTTGACCTACTGCTCTAAATAAAGGCAGTAAATTAATGTAATATATATATATATATAACAGAGAGAGAGAGAGATACATAATACGAGTATATTGCATTCTTTGCAAGAATTTGTAATAAAACGTACATATTTCATTACACTTCCTAAATAACATTTATATGGTATACATATAAAAAACCATGGTTATACTTGGGTTTTTAGAGTGAATGAATTTTCCATGAACAGATATTCATGTACAAATTTGAAATGTAGCTTTAATCTATTTTACTACTCTGAAAAATGACACGTATATAACCTTGCATTGTATATGAAATATGATGAGATTTTATTCTGCAACTGTAAAATAAACTGGTATTTTAACATGCCATTAATACCGTTAGTCAGTTCTTGATATTTAAAATATTTATATAATTATATGTGTTGCTTAAATTTTCTTAATTTTAATTAGGCCTGTGTATTAATTTTCCTCGCAACAGCTACAAATGAATATTCCCTGGTTCAAAAATTATATTTTCCATCGTTATTTTAAGTAGCTTTAGTCACTTCTCAGTCTTGTAATTTCTAGAAAACTTAATAAGATGTAGTTTTTAATAAAATTATTGAAAAACTCAATTTTCTAATTTTGAATTATTATGTTATTACCAACATAAAACAGTTGTATGATAAAAGTGAGAAAATTTAGCATTGTTTATAATTGTGAAATATGTTCATTACTTTGTTAACTTCTTCTCTTTTGAAAATAGCTTCTAGAGGGCAATTTTAGAATATTTTTAATGTTGGGTGTTTATATTTGTATAGTTATGCATGAAAAATGAGCAACGCCATCGCCGGGAATCAAACCACCGTCCTCTCGGTTACGCATCGAGTGTGCTGACCATTACACCACGAAGGCATGCGTAGAAGGCGGGAGAAATACCTTATAAAATGAGTATTAGTAACAACAACAGACATTTTTGGAGAGAACCATAAACAAGAGTTAAACGTATCTCGAATTTGACAGTTGCACATTATTTCGAAATTAATTCTCTTTTGAGCCTTGTGGGTTAAAAAATCCTTCTAGGACTTCAATATTATTATTGGGACATGTTACATTAAAATAAATATTTTAAAGTACATGCTAAAATTATTTCTTTTTTTCTTATGCAAAGTTAATAAAAATATAAATGGAATTTTGTTTTTTAATTACCACGGATTTTATCTGATTTCTAGAGAAAATAATTCGACAAAATTTTCAAACTGCTTACAAACCAATTAGTTCAAATAAAATCACAAATGCATTTGAGTTTTCAAGCATGCAGATTTGAGCCGTGCATGCTCGCTTTTCGGAGGGCATTTTTTTTACTCAAATGAATGTTATAATACATTTTCTTCCTCGTCAACACGTGCCGTCGTGGTGCGTCTTGAAGGCACTTCTGCCTTGTATCGAGAGATGGAGGGTTCGAATCCCAGCGAGGTCATGTTTTCTGCACCATAATAAACCAATGACTCTAGAATATTCTTCCGAGGAATGGACGGTAATTCGTCACCACCTTGATTTTGCGGCTGTATCCCCCTCCTCCCCAGTCATCCAAGAAGATATAATATAAAGAATGTACTTTCTTTTCACTTCGAGCCTTCGTGGTATAATGGGAAGCGCATTCGCCTAGCATCAGGAGGTCCCGAATACGAATTTCGGCGAAAGCATGGCTGAGTTTTCCTTTTTCCTGCTCTGAAATAACCTGCTTGCTTAATGATGTTTGCAAAAGGTACTAGAAAAATGGTATGATGATGCAAATATTGTAAGTTAAATATGACAGTGCAAAAGTTAAAAATGCATCCCTTCATACATGGTCTTCAAGCATTGATGTGTTGAGAGAAGTGAATGGATCATCCTGTTTTCAAACTGATAATGACAAAAATTTACTAAAACTTCAACAAACTACAGTACAGTCTGTGTCTTTGTCAGTCCAACCCTACAGTATGGAAAGAGAAAGGATTTTGCTCAAATTTATACAAACCGAAAACGCGTTTTGATACAAAATTTGTAGAAAGAACATAAAAAACTTCTATCTGATTTAAATAAATGTAAATACAAATCAAGTTGAGCAGAAAAATGTTAAACAAATCTACAAACAACTCTGAAAATAGCAAAAAGTGTAGCTTGTAATAATCAAATTGTTCGTTCTAAAACAAGGGTAACCATTAATTAAAGTTGAATATTGGGTTAAATTTGACCGCCCGGTGGCGAAGTGGCTAGCGCGTAGCTCAGCTGCGCCAAAGATCCGAGGTTCGATCCTCGCGCTGGGCAAGGTTGACTCAGCTTTTCATCTCTTAAGTGCGTCATAAAATGCGTACCAAGTTCGCTCTGGGACTAAACACCGGGGGTCCTGAGACAAGCTGACTACTTGCCCAGAGCATATGCTTATGCACTGTGGGATCTAAAGGTCAAGAAAGCAGAAAAGAGCACTGCAGGCAGTGGTCACGAGGAGGTGTTGCGCCACTGAGTTTAGTTTATTGGGTTAAATTTAGTAAGTCGAATAGGAAAATAAAAAAAAGAACTATTGAGAATTCATGCAAGCGGTCAAATACATGCGCATTCGAAGCACTGGATTGAGGTAACTCTAGCATATACAACGATGCAACAGAATGTTAGGTGGTTCTGTGAATAAATCATGCAAAAATAATTTCTAATGTGGCCTAGTACGTAAACTTTATGACTTATGAACAGAACAGAAGTGAGTTTACCTTTAATTTTCACAGTTTAGAAGGCTAATAGTTTTAATTCAAGTAATGTATCACGCCAAGCGATTCAGCTGATTTGAGAAGCTGAAGTTTCTTTGAACACAAGAATTAAATCTTTAAAAGTAAAAAGCAAAAAAAAAAAAAAAAAACAAAAATAAGTTGAATTAGCTACAAATTACAGATTTTCAGTGAACACAGGCTGCATTGACACTGAGAAGCTGAAATAGGCCCTTTTTTTTAATAACAAGAAAAAAATTATTAAAAGGCCTCTTAAAATTGTTGAAAAATATAATACCTTTGATAAGAATACATAATTCAACTACGTTAATATATCCACCGCCGTAATGATTTAAACGTACCATGTCATGATAAACATCAGTATAAATATGAAATTTAGAATGACACCTGTAATTTATCATGTTAGTTTTTAATAAATTCATGCGGAACTTTTTATTTTTTTGGTATGTTAATTAATAATCTATAGTCTTTTGAAAAATGTTTACTGTCACTGTAGATGTTTTTTAATTCTTTTGGTTTGGCCAAAATAAAGTTTGCTCTAATGTTCCTGCCGCCCAACCGGGATAGTGGAACTGGAATGATGGATAGCGACGCTGATTGCCCTACCAAAGAACCCGGTTTCGAATCCCGGAGAAGATACGGATGTTTATAAAGGTACACTGTCTGTACGGCATGGGGACATTCTAAATATGCGGCGAGGCGAAAGTCCTCTCGAGAAATTGGTGTTAGGAGCAGAAAGATGTGAGGCCTTCAGACCCATCTTTTCGAAGTTCTCTTCGGAGAAACTGGAACTAAGAAAAGTCGTAGTGCCACCTATATGGTGCTGAAGGCTCTTACTAACGACAGGCGCAGTCTTGCACTCCTTGCCACGATGAATTTTGTTGGCTTCTTCTGATGTTACTGTCTGACAAGTGAGCTAAGTCACAACAACAACGACAAAATTTTCCTGCAGATGTCTGATTTCCAATTAATTAGCTTAATGGTATTGAAATTCATAATTTCAAAAATAATAATTTTTTGAATGTTGGTATTGGTTCTTATTTTCTATTGTTATATACAGTGTGGTCATAAAAGCACTCCTGATATATGAAACCCTAGCTGCCTATCTGCTCAACCAATCGAAATGAAGTTTCAAATATTGTTAGTTGAAGGTAACAATAGAGTTGTCAAGGTTCAAAAAGTCATTTATCAGAATAATAAGTTTCCAACTTGCCCACCTTAGCGGACGAAAACACATTGCATGCTGGAGATTGTTGGTAACAATGACAAACATAATGTTGCAAGAGAAATATGCGTAACTTGTCGTTTTATAGCATCTTTCAATCTTTTCTGAGAAATTCAAATTTTGAAAAACAGGGATTTGGTTGTACAGTTTAGATCTCGGATAACCTGAACAAGAAATCCATCGGAGCGAGGGTGGACGATCGCGGTAACCACGAAACTGTTAAGTTATGGGTGACTGCTCTATACTGAAACCTTGTATACGTTGATAACTTGTAATTCCATTAAAAGTTTTTTTTCCGAGTCCTGTCTTGTGTTGTCAGTGGGTCCTTTACAATGATCTTGTTTGCAAATATTTTACGCCTTAACTTTTCGTCATAAGTGTATCAATCCAACACAATGTATAATTTTTCAATTTACTAATCAGCTTATGCAGGAAAAAAAATTGCACTGCCATTCGAAAATTTGGAAATTTACTCATTACAACCTCATCACAATATCGAGCATAACTTCAATTAACATTATCTGAAATTTCATTTCAGTTGGTTTAGCTTATAGGCCGCTAGGGGTTCATATAACGAGAAATTTTTTTTTATGATCACTCTGTATTTTCATGTCTAAATAATATGTTTCTATGTCATTGGTGTTAGTTTTAAGCTTCAGGCATTTTGGATATATGTCTTGTTTTTCTGTTTCATTGTTACTAGTAATGGCAATTATGTCGTTTACATATCTAAAATTAAATTTAAAATACTGCAGTATTTTTGGTAGCTCTTGAAAAAATTAAATTCTTTAGTTAAGATGAAAAGGTTAAAAATGGCAGAACAATAGTGGTAGCGATTGGAATACCATTAAAAAGTAATGAAATAGCCTGCATTTTAGATAAGTATCCTATTTTTCGAAGTATTTAGTATCCTATTTTCGTAATATCCTATTTTCGAAGCATTTAGTATGCTATTTTTCGAAGTAAGCTATTTCTTAAGGTTGGTAATAAGACTGTAAACATCAACTACACTACTGTATACCTCATTAATTGACAAGGTGGTGTATAAATTTTAAGAATCATATCAGTTAACAGTACAGATTTGATTACTGGTAATGGATTTAATAACTGTATATTTATTAGTAATAATTTAATTATTACGTAAAAGTTATATTAATTTGCTTCTGTACCTTTGGACAAACCTTTTAAAGCATCTTGGTAAAATTAATAATTATTGCACTTTTTTGTAATTTTTTACAGCGTCAGTTATAAATGTAAATTTGATAGGATTTTCGTGAAATTTTCGTTTTGCATACAAAGAGAACCTATTGTACTGACGTTTCCTGATAATTTCAAGTTTTTGTTATAGGTTTTAAATTTATTAATTAATGGGCTTTCTTGATTATAAGAGAGTTTGTAGGAAAAATTATTTAATTCATTGTTTATAATTTCTTTAAATCTTTCATTATTTGTAATAATATAGAATTTTTACAGTTAATACTAAATTTGAGGCTAGCGTTTCCCACATCGGGGACGATAAATTGATCTTTTAGCTCATCAGTCCTTTTATTCAACTTTTTTGGTTACAATTGGTATTATTGTTATTGTAGAAAAGAAGTTTATTAATATTCCTTTTAATGCTGCCGTATACCTGGTGCTTCCTTTCTTCAAAGGAATCAAGAGGAAAACTGGGTTTCCAGTACAGCTGGTGCTAAAATTAAATGGTTAGGTTTCTGTGTGATTAATCTTACTAAAACAATGGTTTTTGCTGGGATTGTAATTAATTCTGAATATAGTTCTCCGAATTTCAGGAATTTTTTTAATCTGCTTGTTTCAGTGATAATTAGATCTTCGGCAATAATGTACTTATACTACTAGTCAACGTGTATTTGAGAACATCATTCATGGCAGAAAAAAGGGATGTTATGTATTACTTATTTCAGTTGTGATTTAAATTGTTTTAAAGGTAATGATTTAACTTATTTTGCTTCAGACTTAAAGATTAATTTGCTTTTATTTTTTTTGTAGTTGAACTTAAGTTTCTTTGGCTTGTTGAAAAGTAATTGTAGTCATTTAATTTGTTCTCTTGACAGTTTTGGTTAACGCTGATTTTAAGTTGCTTGAGTAATTAATTTTTTCCTTCTTTACTTGTGGTTGGTTAACTATTTAAATTTCTGTTTAGTTAATTATTTTTTTCTTAACCTTGGTTGTTAATGTTAATCTCTTGATAAGTTGAACCTTAAGGTCAATCTTTTTAAAGTTTTGTTTACACAAGTTGGTGTTTAAAGTTTAATTAAGTTTTAATGTGCCCCCTTTTCTGCTAAATTTGGGATCCATATTTTCTGACTATGGTGGTCGTCTTGGTGCTGTGGAGAACATAAAAAAAATTTTTTTTCATACTTGATTATTGTATTTTAACTGAAGTAATTTTTATTTCCTTACTATGGTGGTCGTGTTTGGTGTTGCAATAAACCTAAAAAAATTATCTATGTAATTATTATATTTTAATTGAAGTAAGTACTTATCAGCATTGAAGTTAATTTGTGTGTAAAATCAATAATTAATACCTATTCCTCAAAAACGTTTCCGTTGCCTTTCCAAATGATTTATGATTTTGTTTACGAATTGCTTCACCCGCCAGACAGTGGTCTGGGTAGCATCTGTCATCGTTTGAAAATTTTGCACCCTGCTGTAGAGGCTAGTTTTTACACTACTAACCCTGCAGCAGGGGTCGGGGGGACGGGGTGTTTTGCTTACTCGCAGGCTTTTTCTATACAGGATTGGGACCCCTCGACGAGGCTAGAGGTGATTGACCTTGGTGTATCAGCGATTATTCGCCAATTTCTGGAGTTCATCCTACTTTGGTTTCACCTTCCTGTGTGTTTTTCCCCTGGGGTTGCCGGGCTGTTGGCGGTTTTCCTGCCATCTAAAATCGCCAATCGAGCAGTTTTGGCGAATGGAGTAAAAAGCTTGGGAGCTAGCGACGAGGGCAGCCAGACGGAGCCAGACGCAGCGAGAGACGGAAGGAGACGGAGCCAGACGGAAGGAGACGGAGCGGAGAGTGAGAGACGTGGCAAACAACACGAAAGAAAAATACTATCTGAAGAGTAGCTGCCTGCGTTATCATAGAACCAACGATGTATGAAGGAAATGGAGGAGAGAAACCACCAAGGTTGGCCGATGAAATGAGGACGAACCCCACGTAGAAGGGGCGGAAGGCTCCGAGGCTACCTTTTCCTGTTCAGATTTTCTAATTTTCATTCTTTCCTTTTTAGCATAATTATGGCTGCGCTGTGACGTGGCCGAAGTTCACTTGTCGACGAGGAAAACCAGCCTGTATCTACTATGTTAACTACTCTGTTTGGAACGGTATGAAATTTTTTTGTTGTTATTCCACCTCACCGCCACCAATGTAACTATTTGTATTTCTTCAGTAATATCTTAATAAATTCCATATTTAATTTTAACTTTCTTGTAATGCTTTCACTTTAATTTTGAACACTGGACCTTATAGTTTCTTAACCACACAACGCAACTTTAATTATTCTGTTGGAGTTCTTGGTCACTATTTACTATTTAATTGAACACTAGTGTTACAGTATATATTGTGTTTATCATATGTGTCACAAACTTTACATATTCATGTGATTTAGAATTGATTATCCAAATATTTACTTTCATTTGATATTGAACTTAAAACATAAACATAAACTCTTAAGTTAAAAAACTCCAACAGGGAGGTCAATAACTAGATCACTATTGCGGTTGTTAAAAATACTACCTATTTTTGTGTTAAACTTGACACAAATTTTGATGTTGGAATCACTAAAAAAGAAGTATTTTTGATTTTGCTTGAGAATTTTGTTAAATTTAACAAAGGATGAATATAATCTATTTTCCAGCAGCGTATATTATTAGCTTAAGATCTAGGATTCCTATAATTAATTAAATCTTTAATTATAGAGGTTTTTCGCACATTTTTAGACGATTTGCATTGTAATTTCAGAAATATTCTACGTAAACATTTTATGTTTTAAATGTTCTATTTGATAATCCTTATTCTTTAATATATTTCTACATCAGAATTTCAGAAACAATGGCGTCTTTTGTAGTTTCGGAAGAGATATTTTATCCCATTGATCTGGAACAATTTTCCAAAGCCTAAAGAGGTTGTAGGACAACGTTTGGAGAACCCGCTTTTTAAAAACGCAAACAAACCTTGGTGATAGATCACGAGATTTAGTAGGGATATGAGTGAAAGGTATGGGTCTTGATACCAGTTTCTTGTTCCACTTTTTGCAGGAAAGTAACAGTAGATTTGGACGTGTCGCTGCTTTCTTTGTCTTGATGTAGTTTTATTGATTGATCACACTGTGTGTAAAGAGAAGGTATTTCATATTTGAAAATTGGGCATAAAATATGTTTTTGATAATATGTGGAGTTGATCCTAACATTTTTCTCAATCTTTTTATTTTTAATTTGGCGTTATATGAAAAACCAGCAACAATCATAAATCCCTTAGGAAAACTTTCTTTAGATTCTTTGAATCATTTTTCAAGATTTTTTCTCCTCTTTGACTTTTTTTATTGCAGTCATTTAAGTACATCCAAGATTCGTCTATTATGACAATAATTTTCCATTTTTGTCCGGATAAATATTTTTCATAAAGAATTCTGCGATCGGCGATATGTATGGAGAAAGACGACGCATATTACATTTTTTCGCTTTTTTAAAATTCAAATCAGCATTAATCACTTCTTTTGCAGTTGACACTGAGCATTTTAATGATTTTGCAGCTGTCCTTTAACTTGTCGGATTTTTTTTAAATATTAATGATCTTCCTTTTGCAACATTCGAAAGATTTAGATTACCCAGAAAATTTTCATTCCTAAGACACAAGTTAAAATTTCATTTTGAACTGAGCTTCTAATGTCGCATTTAGTGGTGAAAACTTCCCGAAAATTCCACAATACATTGTGACATGTCATTTACGTTGACTAACACTTAATATGCGTTGAGTCTTTCCTTTAGGCCTCGTTAACTTTTATACTTTGTGTTGCATCTTGTGTCCACTGTTGGAACTTAACAATGCAGATTGCTGATCCACAAAGACAACGTTTAAAATTGAGCAAAGCAGATTCATTTATTTATGAAATTAAGACACTGTTCAGCGTTATAATATACCTGTTAAAAATACGTAGAGTGACAAACCCTCTCGCATGATTACATGTTTTAGATAAATATTATTCACCCTAAAGTCAATATATGATTTCAAAGTAACTAACTTGGTGGCAGGCACAATCATTTCTTGAAAATAATAAGGGCTTAAGCTCATTTCAGGGTTCCATCTATTAATTAGACTGAAAATAAAATTTAATATGTAAATTTTCCGTAATCGATTATTTAAAAGCATATACCGTAAGTAAGCATATACTTATGAATATTTCTGAAGAAGTGTCAAAATGATCATTTTCGTCCGAAAACGTAATGCAATAAATGTATCATTGAGTTAGTATAATTTTAATTTTCTCCATAACAAAATATTGAAAATTGCAAACTATGTAAATTCATAAGAATCATATTGCCTCACCTAATAAAAAATCATGTTATTCTTTAGATAATTTAATCAGTTTCTTCTGTAGGCTGTATTATATAGATTCAATTCATGGACCCTATTTACTGTAAAAATAATCAGGACATGAAACTATACAATAAGTATGATTGTATTTATTCTGAAAAGAAATAAGTTTTTTCTGGGGTGGTTTTAAATCTGTTTGTTTAAAGACTGTAAGTAAAATATACTTCATCTGTAAACTTCTAAGAGACTTGTTTTGACTCCGCATGCATTCTTTTTAATATTTTTACAATTTACAAATAATTAAATAGTTGAAGTTAATAATAATGATGTGCACAATTTCTCGTTGACGTTTTGTTATCGCACAGTTTATACAGTATATATATATATATATATATATATATAGAGAGAGAGAGAGAGAGAGAGAGAGAGATGAGATATTTTGTACATTTCAATAAACATTTGAAATTAAAGGAAATAATTAGCACCTGCAACCTATTTTGTTCCAAAATTTCAAATGTCCTTTTGAAGACATACATAGTCAATTAGAACTTATCTTTAAAGCTATTAATATTTTTTATAAATTATCTATATTGTTTAATCATTTCTAGTCATGTATTTGAAATTTAGGCTTTACAGAACCATTTTAAAAACTTCAAATGATTGTAAAACTGAAAGGCATAAAAATAAAAGTTTATGTTTTACATGATACCGAAAGGGGATAAGTAAATCAAACTTACATTATGTAGAAATAAAACATTTTTCTTTTAATCACCATTTCCTGTTTTTCAGCGTTTTCCTATTTTCATATTATTGTTTAAATGAACAAAAATTATTGCATGCATATGTGTCGAAAGTAAATTATTTGAAACTTTATACATGTACATGCATATATAAAAAGTTTACAAAATCTTTACATCATCTATTAGTTCATATTGTATCACTGCTTTTGTCATCAAATTATTTTATTTTATTTAAATTTTCGTAACATTTGGCCTATTGTTTTTAACGGCTCGTTTTTAATACACAGTTTTATAAGCTTGATATTGAATAACTGAGGAATTAATTCCTAAATTGTATGTAGCATTATTTATTTAATCTTAACTATTTAACTTAAAACTCTTTTATATGTTTAACTGAAAGCAGTTGTGGAAGATTATTTTGATTTAAATGCCCGATTTTCTGAAGTTTATGATGTGTGTATTTATTTCTGAGTTTTATTTCTTTAAATTTTTTGAAATTTTAAAGGCGTTCTTAGTAAGGCAAATTCACACTTTAAGGTGCATTCAGTAAGGTAAACTCATACTTTAAGGTAGTTGTTGTTGCTGTTTTTCCTTATGCTCGCCTGTCTGACGTATAGTCAGCCCAAGCCCACGAGATCCCTCGTGGTAAGGTGCGCAAGATTATGCCCGTCGTTAGCAACAGCCTTGAGCACCTAACAGGTGACACTGCGATTTGGCTCATTCCCCCTCCCATTTTGATGACGGGTACTCTGGGAGGAAACGAGTCAGAATGGCTCCCACCCACCACACAAGGGGCTTTCGGCTGGCCGCATGTTTAAAGTGCCGCCATGCAATACCGACACAATACATTTACAAACATCCATGGTTCAGTTTATCAGTAAGGTAGATTCAGTTTATCCATAAGGTATATGCATACCTTTAAAAGTAAATTCCTTCTTATTTAATTTTAAAAACTGAGATGTTGGACCGTAATCTGTAATTTTCAGTTGTATTTTTTTATAATTTTTAAATTTTCAAGTAAATAAAAATGATTTTTGGCTGTTATTGTTCATACCTGAACAATATAGGATATGGGTAAAAGTCGTTCTTCGTCCATTGTATCAAACAATAAATAGTAGAGCATATTAAATTTGGAGCTGGACTTCAGCTGAGTGACAAATATACCGATAAAAAAACTAAAGATCAGTCTTTTTCTGGGTGGGGGGATACATATATTGAAGTGGTAGCTTCGAAAAAAAAGCTGTGAAGGAGTTTTTGTTGTAGAACGGCAATAGAGCTTTGACTGCATAATGCATTTTATTAAATTTAGCTCAAGCACATCTTTAGTTTTCAAATTCTCAATATTCAGATACAAAAACAAGTCATTTTTTCTAAGGATTTCGGCAGTAATTGTGGGATATGTGGTATCAATGAACAGCTCAAAATCTGCGTGGCAGAGAATCTACTAGGTGATCTAGCAAATTCTGAGCTAATGCTTTAGACTCTTCGACAAGACCAACATCTAGCTTTCTATATGTTACTTCTATATGTTAGATGAGGAAGCAGCAGTAGATGTGTTTAGATTATCCCTGGTATTCTAATTATGTTTCAACTTTGATGAGAATACACTCTATGCTCGATTCCCTGCTTCAAAATCCACTCTTCTGCAAGATCTATTCTGCGATATCACTCATTATTAGCCATTTAAAGAAACATTCCAGGCAAGATCGAATGTCCAAAGATTTCCTCCTCTGCACCTTCTAATAATCAGATTGCATCCGGGACACAAAGTACATATCTAGGTATATACAACTTATAAAGGGGATTTCATGCAATTTGTGAAAATACGATTCATTCTTCAGTACGAAGACTCTTCATTTCCGTATGGACAGTTTTCCTTAGACAACTGGGTAAAATCACTGAATACTGGGAATTTGACCATGTTTGCAAATCATAGTCAACAGGTTGGGTGTACGTTTCGGTTTCGTCATTTTCCTCATGTGTAATGCAAACACGAGTGGCATCCCTTCCCTTAGGCAGAAAATTTTTCAGCGCTTTGCCATATTCATTTAACCTACCCTAATTTTACCTTGTTCGATTTTGATGAGCTGTTATGAAAGAAACCGGTCTTCGGTTTCTGCTGTTGTATATGGCCGACTTTCGCCTTTTGAAAATATTTCCGAAATCAGAAATTACGCTCTAAGCCACATAAAAAAATTCATTAATTTTCTTAATTCACACGGTAAATTGCCCTCACAGGTGTAGTCAATGACCTTCGAAACTATTGACTCCTGTAAATAATGATGATAAGATATTGCTTGAACTTTATGCAAAATTAATGCTGTTACACCTAATACTGTGCTATGCAAATAACATAACATAGAACTCCTAATTCCCCATCGTATTCCTAAGTTCTGACAATCCAGTATTTTGACGTTAGTGATGTTGCGTTGTAAAAGGAATGGTCTTCTGATATTTCTGAAGCAGTAAATTTTAATTAGATTTTACGTTTGAGATGAGCAAAAATAGGATGAACTATTGAGTAATGTACACAAAAATAATATGTGGAATTAAGCCAGGAAGTGCATCTTTCCTGGTTTAAGAAAATACTTTTAGGATTCATATCAACACAACATGTATTATGATAAACCTTTTGATTAAGAAAAAATGTGGTCGGATTAAATTCTTGCTCTTTTTCTTTGCAGAAGTTATGAAAGAAAATGTGTAGCACTTTCTGCATCCTGTATTAAAGTTATACATTTCTTTCCTTTTATTAGCTAGTAAGATCCTCTGGTCTATCTTCTAATATGACAGCTGAAATAAGTGTAGAAACCACACACGAGAAGAGTAAAAAGAACCCTTTATTAACTCTTTTAAAATTCACAATGTGTTGATTTGACGCTAACATACTACGCCTCACGCAGGCGGTAACTCAAATAACAAGAACTAAACTAAAAATTCGAAGATATTAACAAGTAGTAGAATTACGCTACAGGGCTCAGAATATCCCGTTTTCTAAAACATTGTCGAATATCTAGTAGCAGCCAAGTGATAGCTGTTACGCCACGTTAACCAGCAATAAATGCAAAGCAGAAGCTCACGCTATAGAAAGTACAGTGTTCGATCAAACTCTCTTCAACTTCCCTTCTTCCCTTCTAGAACTCGGTATTTAAACATTTAACTCCTCAAGGTAGAATTTTCATTACTTCACGCACACTATCAAATTTGAATGTTATGACATTGACAATTAGGGGAATGAAGGCTTAAAGGAAAGTTAGCACAAAAATTAAATTTAACGTGTTAGTTAAAATAAATATAAATCCCTACAAAATTATCATAACGAACCTCAAAAAGGGAAAATGTTACAGAAATAAAAGTAGTATTGCTAAATTGTTTCTTTTAAAATTTAGTGAATGTATGCTTTTATAGTACATTAAAAGAACTGCCTCAAAGTTTTTTCAGATAATCATAAATGTTTGAGATATCCATGGGGAGCTCCATCTTGAGAGTGTTTTAGTCACATCCAAGGTGTACAATGGCGGAAGATTTGTGAGCCCCTGATTAAAAGAACGTTTATTGTAGTCATTTGGACCTTATTTAATTAAAAAAACTGATACCTCATTATAGTCAATTGATACTCTGTTGCATTCTCTTAACTGTTCTGGAGAGGTTAATTTACATTTCAAAGAGAGTGAAATCAGTAATTGCAAGGAGGAGAAGAGTCTAGCAGTATTTAGATTCATTTAATGAATATATTCTGATTTCGCAAGATTCGTAGACTGGTGATGTTGAAGACTTCCGTGTGTTTTTGTCACCTTTATGGAATTTGCACGTTTTGTAGTAACGTTTTTGTTGCAACTTTGCTATGAAAGATGAAAAATACTTTATGATTAGATTTTTCTTAGGTATATGCTTCATGGGAGGAAGCTTAGGGGATACATATGGTAATTCTGATATAGAATACACAATGTATTTAATAATAAATAAATTGCGAATTGAAAAGTATTAAGCTAAAAATTTTATTTTTGTCTAAGTTTCGGCTTCGTGTCCTCATTCTTAGTTGGAATTTTAAGAAAGATATTAACATGTTTTGTAGAATGCAAAGGAAATGCTATTTGGAAATATCATCTTAATTTTCTCTGATTTGTGGCCACTATTTTTTTACCTTTTACTCCAGATTATCGGATAGTCATGGGAACAACACTAACAAGTTAGAGACATTGGGGTCCATAGTGACATGTAAAGAGACAACAGTCCCAAAATTATCGTAAACAATTTAAAATTAAATAATGCTTATTTGAAACTATACTTCTTAATCACTCTTGAAAAATAAACACGGCATTGATTGATAACATATGAGTGTCTTTCGTATGATAGTTCGACATCAGCATAAATTATACTATCGCGCAATCACATTACAAAGTATAAATAACCTTTTAATATGTGAACGAGATGAAAGAACCAAAAATTCGGTAGAAAGAGTTACGTAATGTTTTATCTAAGCAAGAAGTGGAAATGCTATCATATGTAGATACAATCAAAAAAAGAGAAAAATCAATAACGAAATATAGAACTTTATAGACGGAAATAAAAGAGTCCGAACATATTATGCCAATCACCCGAAAAATGATAACATTTCAAATCAGAGAATAATTTCAACCCAAAGCAATTGAGGCTAGAATCAAACGATTGGGAAAATGAGGAAAATCAGCACTTTGATACAAGTGACAAACTAAGGCGCAGATTCTTGAAACTGTACCAATCAGAATGATGTGCTATGAAAACAGCTAAGTATAAATAAAATAGTGTATAGTGTTTAACGGGAATTCAGAGTTAGATAAATATGCACTTAGATAAATATGCACTTTGTTAAATATACGAAAAAATGGTCTGAAGTGACTGAGGAATCTGATACACAAAGCACAGCAAATGAAATTGTATCACATGGAGTAAGCATATAAAATTCAAGACCGAGGTTTTAAACCATTTGACAAATATGAGGTCACAAAATTATTACAAAATGAGAATCGAAATTCGCTGGGATTCCATACCAACTATGGACCTTTACATAAATGTATGACAGGATGATCATATATAAATATTGTTTGCAATGAGCAAAATTCATAAATGCGCAAGCATTTCAAGAGCCATTCGACATGATTTCTGCAAAGTGCCATGCATTTTGCCAAAAGAGCATCGAACAAGAGGGTCAAACAGCCACAAGTTCCTTGTCAGTATAACTAGCTTCACAAAATATACATTTGATTACACTTCTGATCTGATGAACAACTATCGAAAAGAAAATAATAGGCATATCTTGTCTCCTTCTATTAATTCTGGGCCTTAAACTCTGCGTGTGCTTTCTATTTTCTGTCACCTTCCTTCTCACTAAAGATAATTTGTAATTTTACCTGCGTGTCTTATTATGCACCAGTTTGAGCATTTACATCTTTTTATCTCTGTAAGCAACTGTCTGTTTTGATCATTCTGGCATACTTACATATATTCAACTTCTAATCCAAAGATACAAATTCAATTGTAAGCCTTCGATACTTCCGCTAAGGAAAACTGAAATTAAAAAAATTAAAATATAATTCCACTATTGAAAATATAAAATGAAAAAACATCTAGTGAAATAAAGAACATAAAAACAAAGCTGTAGAGATACAACGTATTTATAAATAGTTAAGTGTCAGTTTCTGTTTGAAAATCGTCCACGAAAGTATCCTTTCCATGGGAAAATAGTGTTACAATTATCTGTAGTAAACCGATACTTCAACCCAATAATTAAAAAATATAAACTAGACAAAAGTGAACTTCCAGAATTATAGAAAGATAGTATTCAAGCTAAGCACTTTCTTTTATTATATGCATAATAATAGATAAGCATACGATTTCGATTTTATACTTAAATTAGAAAAAATATTTCTACTCAAGATTATCAAAACTCTGGTATAGAAATTGCTAAAGAAAAACGACCAGCCTGATGACCATTTAAAAATATTACATTTTTGAAATTGAAAAGTAATGGATTTGTCTAAGGTACACCGAACGACTTTAGTGATAAATGAAATTCTCAAAACAATCCCCTTGCAGTTTGTAGTTGTACTATCAAACGGACGCACAGTTTCAGATATAATTTAAGTACTTCAGTTTCTCTAAAATTGCCTTCTTCTGATCCATTCTTCGACATAAAAATCGAATTTGACTAACTGTATTCCACATTCTACTTGCCGTAAAGTGGCATTTAAGCACGTGGTAGTTACTTTTTTCAGCATTCTTGCGATTTAATTCCGCTAGAAACGATAATGTTATATCCGATTGCCATTTTACGTTGTAATGGACAAATGAAGTAGATAAAATTGCCTACCATGCTCATGTGCAGCTTTCCCAGAAGCTCAGATTTTTATGCTACTTCAAGTATTGTCCAAAAATTGTTTTCTTTGCAACAGAAAGTTGATGCGGAAGCGCATTATTCCACTACTCTTTTTTTTTCTTTCTTGTTTATTACTTCATTCTTCAGACAGCACTTCAGACAGAACTAAAGAGTAAGAAAGCTATTTCAATTTTTTGCATCATCAGAGTGCGAAGTCAGAAAATTAGATGATTCACCCCCCCCCCCCAGAAAGGGCCAAACCTGAACACTAAACACGTATATATAGATCATCTATTAAGCTATCATATGCCCGGTAACGACGAGATAGTATATGTTCAAGAAGGTACTGATGGGATCTTTCGTATTTTCTCATACTTCAGCTGCTCAAATAGCTGATGTCTAATCGAGGGACTTTTGATGTCTAATCGAGGGAAAGACAAGTGTGTCTCAGAAAAAATCAGTTATATGAAATTCTACTGTTTATCTCGCCTATGTTATTATCACTGTATGAGGTATATATATATATATGAACATTTCTTTCTTTCAGCTTCTTCTATATATGTTGTAAGGTTTATCTTAATTTTATTAAGAGTTATTTTAAGTTATGCACCTTTTCTATCAGTTCTAATTTCAGCTTACGATTTCCTAATTTCAGAAACGCAGTTAATGCAAATGAATATGAATACTATTTAAGTCGATGTTTCGCCGACTTCGGGAGAAAGTCTGATTCTCCTGACTAGCGCGGGTTTGCCTTTTGGCTACGTTCTCTCTTAGCTACCCCGCTCGGCTATACTTTAGGCCGTTGCGTACCTTCACCGATTAAATTAATATTTAGGGGCCAACTACTTAGATTTCTGATAGCTTCGGGTATACCTTACAGATAGCTTAGTTAAGCTAGTTTAGCTTTATTTCATAGTTATTTAAGTTCGTTCCCAAGTGGAGGCTTTGTGTAAGTTCCAAGTAGGAACTGATTGTATTTATTCTGAAAAATAAAGGGTAGTAACCCTTCTTAAATCTTACGTATTTTCTTCACACACTTAAACGATTTTTCGCTTGTTAGTATTTGTGGGGTTCTAAGATTGAACATTGGAATTAAACTAGTAAAACCCTACATTTGGCGCCCGAAGTTGTTCTTAACGAATCATGGCGCTAGTTACTGAAGATTTTTCGTTGACCTCTCCCACCTTTCAGTACCCTCAGCCACAAACAAATCCCATGGAGGTATTTGGATTTATCTTGGAAACGATGAGAGCAGCGATGCAGCCAGCAGCAACATTTGATGGAAGAAGATCCGTAATGACCTTCCTGGAACAGCTGAAGTTACACTTCACGTTATATCCTGTGAACCAGCCGTGAAGAATTATCATTGCTACGTTAAGGTTAAGCTCTCAAAAAGCAAAATATAAAACAAACAAGTATTACAACTGAACTTACCTAACATACGACAAAATATCCAAAAACAACTAATCCGCATATCGTAACCATTTTATTTTTCGTTTCAAATCAGACCATCAGTGATTTGTTGAGGAAGATTGCGAGGAACTACCAGTGTGCGCGGATAGATTGTGCAATGCCACGAAAGAATATAGTTCTACAGAAATTTCTACATTATTCCGTAATAAACGGTACTTATTTCATAATTTTTTCTTTAGCTCATTAATTAATTGATGGGGGTGAGAGTTAAATAATGAAGAAGTCATTTTCATTTAAATGCAAAACTTTGCAGACATCTGTCACCACCTTCTGTGCAGTATTTCTGAGAATATGAGAATAATAAATAAATTTTAGAATCTGAGAGTATTAGTTGTTGAGAGTATTAGTCTGAGAATATTCTACTCTCTTTCTGTTGTGTAGAATCTTGAGAAATAGTGATTGCACTGACGAAGGGTTAAAACTGCCCTTTATTAAACTCTTTAACTTATTTACAATGCGTCAACTTGACGCTAACATACTACGCCTCAACTTGGTCGGTAACTGAAACAGTAGAATCAAACTTAAAATAAGAGATATTCACAAATAGTAGAATTACCCTACAGGGCTCATATAATCCTGTAGCCTACAGAGCGCAAATGAGCCTAGTGGCAGCAAGATAATGGCGCTGAAGCCACGTCAAAACCAGCAGTAACTGCTAAACCGAAGTTTGCGTATAAGCAGGCACGGCAATTTCCCGGACTCCCTCTTCCTCTACTGGAAACGTTGAAATTTAACTTATTCTTCCACTGGTAGAATTTGCATTTCTTACACGCGCGCTACCAAATTTAAATATTCTGGCACTGACAATTAGGGGAATGAAGGCTTATAGGAAAGTAACTTAAAATTAAAATTAACTGGTTATTTATAATAAATATAAATCCCTACATAGTAAATAAATGTATAGAACATCACCTGTCAAACGACAACTTCTGAAAGTGACCATTATTTCTAAGTACATATTGATATTAAGCATTAATTCTCTACGACGACCATCTCTATAGAAGACCAAAACCTCTAGAATCGTGGATAGTCGGAATTTTCTTTACTGCGAAATTATCGCACGACTGTAATTCAATAACAATAACAGTACACGACTGAAAAGCATTTTCCGTCCTGTAATTAAATAAAAAGGGGGGGTCTGTTTTTCTAATTTTGCCCATATTTGTAGCAACGTTTGCAATCTGCAAATAATTATATAAGTAATTTAGACAATTTTTCACAAAAATACATGTTATTTAGAATTTAGTAAATACTCTAGAAAGAAATAAATTTTTAAAAATGCTAGGAAAAATACTAGTTAAAATTAATAACGAAATAACAAGAATAACCTGGATATCCATATTTTTCCGTAGTTCCAACTACGGATTGGATATATAGTTCTTACTAATATCTATCTTAATGAACAGCATTTAGAAATAACGCTTAGCGAAATATGCGTAAAAGTTAAATAATATGCATGCAATGCCAAAAAACTAAAGTTGTTAAATTTGAGAACAAATAATATTCTCAGAATGTTTACAACGGAAGTCCTTCGGAAAATACAGTACGAATATCCTCAGACTGTGAAATGGGTGAAATCCTTAGGATGTCTGAGAATCAACATCTTCAGGACATCCTCACATATCCCGGCACAAAGCGACTTAAACAGGACATTATCAGGATGTTAAATTGCGATGTCCTCGGGACATCTGAGAATCAACATACTCAAGATATCCTAAGTATATCCCGGGATATTGCGAATTAAATAGGACATCCTGAGGATCTTCTGCTCTATGGGGGAAGGTTATTAATGTTATTTCTGACATCAAAATGTTTTCTTAGATGTTTCTATGAGAACATTCGTACAGCTTTATCAATGACTACGGGAGAAAATTCTCGGTTAAGGGCAAAAGATCTTAAATAATTGAAGTCCTTAGCAAGAAAAAAGAACTTTGAGGAATTTTGAGAACTTTGACTTTCTGAGGAACACACTTTGAGAGCTCGAAATACATAATAGTACAAAGAAGCCATTTTTTGCTTAGCCGGGTGACATGACTTAGCATGGGGAGGTAAACAAACAGAAAAGGGTTTACGGTAAACAGTTGTGCCGAAATTAGATCCATTGCGGGTTATAAGAATATCAAGGAAAGGCAGTGTATTATCAGATTCAGTCTCAAAAATGAACTGGATGCTGGGTCAATCGAATTTATAACAGGTAAAATCTGGGGTAAGTCTTCCTTATCACTATCAAAAAGAGCGAAAGTGTCGTCAAGGTAGCGAATCCACAGACGAAAAGATAGTTTTTCAAATAATTTGACCTCAAAATAGTGCATGTAAATGTCAGCAAGTACAGGACTGAAGGGATTACCCATAGCTAGTCCTTCAATTTGGCGATAATATTCATTTTGGAAAACAAAGTGAGTTTGACTCACAGAGACTTTAATGAGAGAAATTAACTCTTCAATTTCAATTTGTGAAAAATGGAATTCTCCAAGTCTAGTTTCAAGGCATTTTAGTGCCTCTTCAACTGGAACGTTAGTAAACAGCTATTTAACATCAAAAGAAACCATAATGGAAGGCAGAGGGGAAATATTTTTAAGACTTCGAAAGAATTTTTTACGGTGTGAATATTGTTAGAAAGTAAAGGAGAAAATACAGAAACTAAATATTTGGAAAGAGGGCACGATGCAGTTCCTAAATTCGAAACTATAGGTCGAAAAGGAATTCCAATTTTAATTTTGGGAAGAGTATATAATCTAGCACAGTTAGCAATAGGTGGAATGAGTGATTTCTTAAGCTGATTCAAAAGTATATAAAAAGATTTAACAGCTGTTTTAACTTTTGTGAGATCAGAATTTGAGGGATCTTTAGGGATCTAACCTAACAGTATGGGCCTTCACTTATCTGTTTCGTGACCCCATTAATGTATGTGTGTTTGTCCGTAAGCACAATTTTTCCACCCTTATCAGCCTTCGAAATTGTAAGATTAGGATTAGAATGAATTTCACGTAAGGCTTTCGTTTCTTTTTGGTTGAGATTCGAAACAAATGATTGAGGGGAAAGAGATTTTAAAGTTTGGTGTGAATGAAAGTGTTTGAAGGCGAAAAATAATTTCAATAAAGAGGGTTGGTAACCAAAGTGGAAATGTTTATGAAAGAATATCATTAACATAGTTTCCTTCCAGATAATTTGCGGAAGGACCAAGACTGATAGCCTGCTCAAGAAAAGAATCAGGTGATTGTTTTCAAGTCCATTTGTAAAAAAAATTGTGAATGTAAAATTCTTAGTTTCAGTATAGCTTTACATATTGTGTAAAGTTGGCCCTAAACAGGAAAAGTTTTAATTATGAATTCAAGAAAGCACCATTGTTACAAGTTTAAAACTTTGATGAGAAAGAGTTTTGTAGAATTTACACTCTTAAACAAGGTTGTTTTGAGACCTTATCTTCGAGTAGTTAAATTCTGGTTAGGAAAGATGTAAGGTTTATCCTAATTTTACTAATAGTTATTTTAAGTTATGCACCTTTTCTATCAATTCTAATTTCAGCTTAAAATTTCCTACCAGAATGTAATTTCAGAAATGCAGTTAATGCAAATGAGTATGAGTACTATTTGAGTCGGCGTTTCGCCGACTTCGCCAGAGAGAGTCTGATCTTCCTGACTTGGGCGCGTTTGCCTTTTGGCTACGTTCTCTTTTGGGATACTACGCTCGGCCATACTTTAAGCCCGTGCTTGGCTTCGCCGATTTAATAAATGCTTAGGAGCCAACTATTTAGAAAACTGTTAGCTCCGGCTATACCTTTCAGATAACTTTAGTTAAGCTTAGTTTAGATTAATTTCATAATTATTTAAATTCAAGCCGAAGTGAAGGCTTTGCTGTATACTTCGAGTTAGGAGTTGATTGTAATTATTCTCAGAAATAAAGGGTTGTTATCCCTCCTTAAGTCTTACTTGTTTATTCTCACACTTAAGCGATTATTCACATGTTAGTATTTATGGGGTTCTAAGATTGAACATTGGAATTAAACTAGTAAAACTCCACAATTCATATATTATACGCTAACATTTTACCAAATGTATTTGCTGAGAATCTTAATTTGACTCATCACTTTATCTGCACAGCTTATTTAACATCGTGATTGAATTGGTCCTTCATACATTTTGTGTTTTGAAGAAACAATCACATTTGATGTTGACGTTAATGTTTACATATAGTTAAATCCCAATCTAGCAATTGTTAAGAGAGTATTCATATAAGTAATTCTATTAATTCCTTTTGAAACATGATATCGATTACAAAATCTTAAAAGTTTAGTACATACTTACCAGTGATCCACCACTGTTATTCTAAAAGACCACACACAAAGGCAACGGGTTACTTTCAAAACTGATTCTTTTAATGAAGAAAAATTTCTACATCTTGGACAGGGGCAATGAGAACAATCATTTGGTCGTGTATCCTTAAATCGTATTTGGCCTGCATATAGTTTGAAAGAACTGTATTCAGAGCAACATATGTTAATTTCACGTCTAGCTCTGAAAGCTCGTATTTGATGATCACTTATAGTCACACTCTTTGAAGACTCTTCCTGAAACATAGGTTTTAAAAAAAAACAACTTGAAATGTCACCTGTGAATATAATAAACTGCATTCTATATCCCTTATAATACTGAAATATTTCTTTGTTACCATAATTTATACATATTTTATATGCACCTAGATTTCAGTTTAATTTAAATTTTCAGTAATAATAATATTTTTGTAACCCAGCGAACAGTCAGTTCTGTATAATTTGTGTTGAGTCAATACAGAAAAAAGCTAAGCAAGTTTCAAAGAGGAATACTTGAACTTTCTCATCAGTAGCACTGAATTATGGCAAAGCATGGGAAGTCTATCTTCGAAACGGCAAAAGACATTCTATGGGAAACTGATTCGTATTTGCAATACATAACAAGAAATAGATCTGTTATGGCAAAAAAGCAATATTTTCATTCAGTTTTCTTGCGGTTTTAGGTTTAAATGCTGGCAATTTGTTAAATTCTTTTTCTCTTGTTTATTTATGTGCAGTTCTTTTTTCTACTACATTTTTCTTTCCTGATTGAAGTTTTTGTAAATTTCACTAATTTTTTCTTTTAACATTTTGTGTGCAATACTGATGCGTTTTTAAAATTATTATTTTTGTTCCCCTCATGCTAGAAATTTAGTGGCTTTAAATTTACTCATACTAAATTGTGGAATAAACCTTATCTGTTGAATCACGTGTGTGTATCTTATATGGAATGTTTTTGAGGCTGGTTTATTAGACTACGGCAATGCATTCAATAACTATCTGCCTAAGGGGATGGATGCCTTTTTGGAGGTCTCTGTAAAAGAAATTGGCTTGTAGCCACGTTACTCATGAGGAAACTACAAAAGCGCTGTGCAGCCAGAACGATTCAGGGATTCAAACCCTAGTCGAAATACCAGTGTTTAGCGACTTTAACGCTCGGCTACTGGTTGGCTGAAAATGTGCAGTATTTTTTAAGAAAATTTAATGAAGAGAACGCGACCTGAAATTCTTAACCTGAAATTATACGGCCATTAACCTGAAATTCTATGGTTCTGCTTATAAAAGATCAGAACAGGTAATTCGCACACCTCATATGCAAATTCAGCTCTATCCACACATATATATTTCTCTTTAATAGTAATTAAATAATTAGAAATTCTTAGGAGCTATTGCCATGCACCTAATGACTTGTCTCATGAATAACCGTTAGTAATCAACTAGTATGTTCTAAAGTTTGAATATTAATGGTCTTTTACGATGTCCTTGTAGACTGATGTAAGCGGCAAAATTTTCCATAACAGAAATGCTACCAAAATAAAAGGAATGAGTTAATAATTGAAGGATCTGTTCATTCAGGCTAATGAACTTTTCTCCATGTTATCTTGTCAATACTTTTCGGTGCGACATACATAATGAACTGTCTAAACGATTTTAGAGTTTGATTTAAATTCATCAACCATAAGTTATAATATTTGATCTTTCGCAAAATTAAATTAGCTATCCACTCTACAAATACGAAGTTTTGCTAATTAAATTGAAAAATCCCTGGAATATAAATGTGACGAAGAATCCAAGATTTGTGCAAACTACAAATGTGATTAAGAATTCAAGATTATTTCCAAAATACTTCATAAGCGACCAGTGAAAAAATATGCAAATGTTTTTAGAATTCATATTTAATTGATATTTAACAATTTTTTGCCCAATGAGAATATTTAGTCTTTTAAATTATTGAGACATATAATATATTCAAGCATTTAATCGAGTCTACTTAGCTGTTAAAGCGTTAATATATTAACACACATTAGTTATATTGATTCAGTTTCTCATATTTTAGCGTTTGCTAATATTTCTTTAGGTTTTGCGAATTTTCTATCCTGTGTAAATCATGATATTAAGTAATTTGCTGATTCAAATGTGAATGATAAAGCTCTAGTGTCTATGATAAATTTAGCATAGTAACTTCTCTCTTTCTTTAATCTGAATTGACGTTGCTATGTTTTAAAGAAGGAGAAAAATTAATATGAACAATTCCAAATCAGTTTCTCTGATTAGCATAAGTATTTAATAATCGTTATTTCATAAGTTCAGAATTGATATGTGAAGTATTTCTCAATTAAGTACAAAATTTCATAATTTACACATCAATGATCACTTTTTTACTAGATTTTGAAGATCATACGCTCATATATTTTTTCCATTCTTATTTAAAAGGGAGAGAAATAAACGTTCCATTTATTAATTTCTATTTCATTAGTTTATTCTGGTCCACACTCGATTGAAACGAAAATTAATAAATGTATTTTTTTCAATTTATTACGTACTATTTCAAGAGTAAAATACTGAAAAAATTATGGCGATAAAATTATTTATATAATATTATAACTAGTTAATTAATGGTGAAATGAACAGAATGTATCCTCATCAGTATAGAAGTACTTTGTTAATAGAATATCTTTTGATGAACAATAATACTTAACTTTATTTAGTAACTAAGAGAAAAAGTCATAACATATTTCAAGAAATTAATTTCAATGTAATATCTATTTTAATGTTAAATGCAAATTAAAATTCAAATATGATTGGGGAACTAACTGAAGAAATAAAGCTGATATTGTATCTTTATATAATGAAAAATTGTAAAAAAAAGGTATATTATGAAATTCTCAGACTATATATTTCATAAGCATACAAAACGTTTTAATCTATTTTAGTTAGAAAATTTTAAAATGAAATCTTTCAATTCATGCAAAGCATAAATTTAATATTATCACGCTTTGCTTTTTCTCATGAAAACGAATTGTAATCTAATAAAATCTTTAAAAATTTCTGACAGAGACAAAATTTCAGGCGAAATACCAAATCTTTATTGGATTACTTCCAGGACTGTATTCCCGACCTGACATTTGCTCCTTTCCTATATAGCAGGTGGACTAATATAGTACTTCTCTTTCAGCTGTGTACTTTTTAAAAAATTGCTTAACAAATAGGGGCCAATTACTTTATAAACAGGAGTTAATCTGAATAAATCACAGTGCTGTATTTTTAATATGACGTAATTCTTGATTTGAACTCAGAAAAGGGAGTTTCTTAATTACTTGCACTATAAATGTGTTTCACTCGAGTTAACCTGCCTTAACATTTTTCACTTGACTGTATCCGGTTCTTAAATTGATTAACATATTCAAATTATTTGCTCCATTTAGGGTAAAGTTAATTTAGTCCAAGAAACTTTGTTAAGGAAAGAAAGCTTGAAATAGTTAGAGGCAAGAGTAAACGTTTAAAAGAACTAATCACTACCAACAATTATTAGAAATCTGAAACCGTTTTGCAGAAACATTACTCCTAAGAATGTATTCATTAAGTTCCATAGAATAAAATTTCATTACCATTGTAATACCTTACGGCAATGATGAAGCTTAAAAGTTTTATGGCATGAGAAATATATATTATTTTATACTGCATGTATCATTTGATCACATTTTCCCAAAAATATAAACTATTGCTTTTATTTAAACTTTATTCCAGAACAAAAATTTCGTTACTTTCACTATTGCTATACTTTCAATACAAATTTGTTACGATACACTTTTTATATAAATTACTTTTACCGACTTAACACTGATACACACGTACCACATCTGAAAGAAAGCAGATGAACTTAGATTTTTGAATATAAGTTCAAAGAACTAGCACCTTTAAAGAATATAATGCACGCAGCGGCTGACAACAATGAAGACAATGTTCTGAATGGCGTGTAAAATATAAAAGTTGTCATCTCTATTTTGTAAGATAAGTGAGTGGAAATTTTACTCAAACTTTATGTCCCGCGGGAAATCCGTGTAGTCGAGGGCAACATGCTTGTGTCATCTGAGCAAGCATGTATCTATCCTAGTGACAGGAAAGGAGTAAAATTTTACGACATTTTGCTTTGCTATACGTAAAGCATAAAAATACAATAAAAGAATAACTTGAAACACCTATAGCAAATATTATAGCTTTATAACTGGGTTATAGAATTCTCTGCAGCATTTAATGTACTGGAAAATAAAAAGGTATTTTGTAACTGTAATAAAAAATATCTTTAGAATTCTACTGAGAGAATCCAAGGTTCAGTACATATATGCAGTGTTATTCTCTAAGCTTTCTCCTTAAATTCTCGACATTTCAGTAAGGGTATGTGAATGAATTTTTTTTCTCGCCCTGTTCTGAACAGAGCTGTAAAATGTAGCTGAATATCTCTGTATTTTCTAATCAGCGTAAATGCTCAATACCTGCTTTTCCACTAGATGACATTTGGCGTTATGAGTGCTGTGATATAAGCTTACAAATTTTAGTTGTGAAATCAATTTGTGTTTAGTGCAAGCGCAAAAGGAACTCAGCAAGTACTTCACTAGACTGCTTAATGGGGTACATTAACTGTGTCTAAAAGAGGGGTAAAATACATGCATTAAGAAGATGAAATGTTTTCCTGAATGAACAAAGAGCACTAAAATTATTTTGTTGTATGATGCATTATTCCAAAATAAGATGAAGAATTCTAATTTTCTTTAATAACAGAAGCCAAATAAAAATCTACTTTTGTCTTAGATATTACGTAAATGGCAGTTTCTTTTATTCTGAGCAATTTTGCTTAAACCTGTAAAACAAGCTAAGCGTATATAAATTTATGTTTGTGTTACATAGCAAATAATAATTTAGAATGTTTTGAAAATATTTGATTTGAAACTTACTGTTAAATTATCCAAGCAACTGCTTCCGGACAAATATTTTAAAATAAACTCACTTAAGATCTGAAATCTAGAGACTGGTGATCGAGTTAAACAAATTTATAATTTTTAAGCTATATAAAGTAAATTATATTAATTTTAACTCAACCTGTTTAATACCTTTGAGACTGAAATGATATAATATCCTCCCTACTGCCTTGGTATAAATGAAATAAGATTATTTAAAAATACTGTCCCTCCTCAAAATAAAGCTATACTCTCCCACTCTACCGAAAACTCGTAAATCTCACATACAGTAATTCCCAAGCACTAACCTACAAACTCTTTTCAGTGAAATACAAAACGTTTCCAAGACACCAGGAATTCATAAAAGGCACAAATAAAAATTCAGTATAATAAAATATTAAATCCAATTGCACAATTTAGATACACACATATAATTAATTCCACGTCTAGATCAAAACAAACGTTACTCAGGTTCATTTTAGAATATGCATGTTTTCTCTAAGGATCACATGGGAGATATGATGGACCACTATTGAAATATAAGCAAAAGGTTACAATTAAAGCGCATTTATTAATTAATGCTTATTAAGTAACATATGTTAAGAAAGCTGGCTAGACTATCCGTACATACGCTGGTTGAATAACATTTCAGATGACTTCTATTTTAAGCGAAATTTAGCTAAAAGAATGAATTACGAATTTAAACATAATATATATACAATCTTTTGTTTGATAGTTAAATATATTTGCTTTTCTTTCACTTAATTAAATTTCATTTTAATTTTAACAACACTTAAAAATATCACGTATTCAAAGGTTTTTACAACATAGCAATACTTAGCCTACACGTTGAAAATCATTTTCAGTTACTGTAAGAAATTATAAGTAACGAATTATCCTTTACATTCATAAATTTTAACACCACCTAAGCATCCATAATTAATATTTTAAATGCCATTTATACCAATTAACTTACGATAGCATAAAATGCCCATAACACGATAAAACAATTCCATTAGAAAATAGACAAAAGAAAACTCACCTAAGCTCTCCACTGCAAATATCTCAATTCCTAAGCCTTACCAGAGTCAGAATGTACATCAGCCTCTGAAGGAAAGAATTCAGTTGCATGTTACACTGTCTAAATCGAATATTCTTCCTCATTTTTTCTCTTTTTAACAAAACCGTGAATCTTGCTTCAAAAAAATGTCTTA
>KK114974.1:839107-934657 GCA_000611955.2 Stegodyphus mimosarum
AAGCAAAAATTCGCTGCAAGTATGACCTTTGTTGGGGAGAGGGAAAGGGCTCATCTTCTCGGCTACGGGAACAATGTTACTCTTCATTTATTCCCATACGACGTTTCATACGTTAACGGGATGGCTGTGAAGAAACGTCTCAATCAAAATATTTTCCTCCAGGAAAAGTGGACCCCCAAACCGTGGTCGGCCTCAGGGCCCAGAAGCGGAATGGACGTATTCTGCTTCAGTGTGATTTTGTCTGGCAAAAAGTATGAGAAAACATATCGCCTAGCAGAAATAGGACCTGGTTGAGAGGTTAGCAATTTGTATGCTTTACCCTGCAACTCGTTGACAGATAGGGGCCAAAACTGGGGATTCAAACTTGAGTTACTGGTGAAAGGGAGCTGGTGACGACGCTAAAGAGTGGAAAATCAGAGTCTTACGTGACAGGCGGAGCTGGTTGGATTGTTGACCTTCGTTGGAGGCCTCAGAATGCAGAGAAGGAAGAAGAATAGATTTCTGCAAACTTCTGGTGGACTCCCTTGTCGGTTCATTCCAAAAGACAACCCTTTTGTTGGCAAGAGATTGGCGGCATTCTTGGATTTGCTTATTTAGGGTGTTGAGTTCCTCGTCTGAGAGGAGAATCGTCGCCGAGTGGAAAAGCGACTTCGCTTGGAATCGAAGCTGAGAAGTGACAAGAGAAGGTGTTGTTTTTTTAACTCTTAGGAAAACAGGGAGAGAAGATGAAAGTAGCCAATGTGAAAAGAATGGCAAGGAAATTCCGGCAGTCTGAAGATCCTCCAGAAAGAAGGACAAGCCACATCTAAATACTATTTAACATGCATATTTTATATTAACAGATTTGGACACCTGGAATATCCCAAAAGCCCAAATGTTTCTTTCGGTAAAATGTCTCCACCTCCGAAATAGTAAAATTTATATCAGTGTCAAATAGCAAATCAAGATCTTAAGCAATTGATTGTGGTGGACAGCTAAAGGAAATTTGAAGTCCTTAATCATCTTCCGGTATTAGCCGGATGTGAAATTGATAATTCTAAATTGAAAATGTTTTGTTGCAATTAAGCTACATCCAAATTCTGAACCGTATTCATTAATTTGTTCCAGTTTTAACCGGTCTTTTTAGTTTCACCAGCTGGTTAGAATAATTCATGTCTTTTCAGAGACTGCTGCGTGTAAAAGCCTTATTTGGCAAAAAAGCAAACTTGGGAAGTGGCTAACTTCCAAATTATATTATATACAAAGTCTGTCATGCTGATTTTCCTTTATTAAGTGAGTATCCTGCCACCAATCGATTCTTAATGTAACCGAATACCTGTCAATCTGTTTGGAATATACTAAAATAAATGAATGAGGGATTTCTTAAACTAAGCAAGCCTGTTCATTTACTAGTTTGGTTTACACTGGACTATTGCACAAATAATATATTTACATTGAACTATTACACAAAACATTTATTTACCGTGGACGATTTACTGAGTTATAAACTTTAATTCACTTGCACGACGCAATATGGTTCCTTATAGTATGTTATAATGTTCTGATTCTTTTCGCTGTCATGTTTATTTAAAATTTTAATATTACTACCAGTTATGTATTTTGCATTCACCAAATTTTAGAAACTGAAATATGATGATATATAGAATATACTCATACTAAAGCTCAGAATGGTATAACATTTGTACGTATTTGACTTCAATTACTGATGCGTTTACAATCAATTCTTGCGCATTATCCAACATCTTAATACACATCTTCGAAGACTAAAATTTTATTTTATACAATGCAACGAAAGATTTGATAAATATTCACACAAAGCACGTTTATTATGAAAGGCCATTATTTTAACATGTAGATTCAGCGGGTATTTATCGGAATAGGGAAAAAAGAAACTCAACAATTCCTTTAATCCTGAGCTCCCGACTACTAGTAGCATATACTTCCAGTTACATCGCAGAGGCACACGGTAAAAAGGAGGAAAATATCTTACATTTGTTATACAATCTTGGTTCTTAATTTCTATTTTCAGTATTCGAATTTTATAATTTGATTTTATTTGTTAACTTTAAAGTAACTGTTGTAAGTTAATTTTTTAAGCCGTATTGGTTAACTTTAAAATTTAAATCTGGTAGTAGTTGGTTAAGAACTTAAAGAAAAATTAAAACCAAACCTCACTTTAAAGGATAGAACGATTAACACTATTATACTTAAATTTTAAAGTTAACCATAAAGCAATAAAAATAACTTAAAACAATTACTTTAAACTAAAGCAATATTCCATAAGAATCCTTCCCCGTTCCGAAAAGAAAAATTTTGGCTCAGATAAGGATCAATGGTCTTTGACTTTACAAAACTCATTTGCAAGTTACACGCTAAGTAGTGGTAACAGTAGCAATTAACTTTAAGAATTAAATGGAAGTAGCTAGCCCTTAAACTGACCAAAAGTGACAAAAACTAAACTTTACTACTTAAACTTAAGTTAAAACACAGTAAGTTAACTTACCACCTTCTATTGAGAATCAGAAAACACATTAGGACTCGCAACAAAACAGCAATTCACTCTAAAAAAATAAGGGAACACTAGCATTAACCCGAATACACTAACTTAACACACCTTTATTCTCCCAAAAGGAAAAAAATAAAGAAACTCTGAGTAACAAAACAAAACCCAAACTTCAAAAGAAAAGGAAAAACTGTATCCAAACACAATCCAAAAGACAACCCCAAAGGCCATGCCGACATAAAGTATGACTCTAAACCAAAAGACAAAACTGTATACTTGATCGCACAACTATTTTCACCAAAACTAAAAGGGGAACAAAATTAATATCAAGAATACATGAATGCAACAACCAAAGATGAAATACAATCGTCTACCAAAATTATCTCAAAACACGTTACACAAGTGTATAGCTACAATGGAAAACACAAAGTTGATTCTAAGTTGTTCAAAACTTGCCTACCAAAATAGATACAGAAATAGTGTAAGTAAAAGTGAAATAGACCAAAACACAGCAAGCACGTGTAAAAAAATAACCACCAATTAATCAAAACTAAGCCCAAAACACTAAAACGTTCTTCCCCTGGTATGAAAGACAAAACAATTCCGATAACAACTTAACTTGAAGGAGAAACAAAGTTAACGATCCACCAAGAGCTCAAAAAACAAATCAGTATGAGACAGGAAAGGTGGAATTCCTGACAAAACATGAACTGGATAAGCCAAAAACCCCCTAAGTCAACTAACTAATTGTGGAGCACAAAAATAAACGAACTGGATCCACTAACCTCTTACAAACAACTTGTGGTAAGGAATAATATTTTACCTAACCTTACCAATATGTACAAAAGTGTAAAATTCAATTATTTAGTTACAAATACGTGAGTGTCTCTGGGCCATTGTAAGGCATTTGTGTAGCAGTGCAGTGTTAGTAGGTTGACCTGCAGAACGAGGATCTTGATCAGAGATCTCTAAAGTAGAAAATATAATTTTTTCTGGCAAGTTGGTTAAACGATCAACATGTACTACCTGTCGTGTATGTGGTATTGTCAACAACTCTATACTGAAGTTAGCCTATGATAACTTCTCCACAACTCAGTAAGGTCTCTTGTTAAGTTTACATAACTTCTTAGCCGTTCCTGGCTAATTTGCGTTCAATATTATATTACTTATGAATAATGCTGATGCCATAATTAAAGGTAATAGACTACTCATGGATCAAACTTTGGTATATCTCAATGAGCAGAATATATTCTGAAAAAGATGTAATGGGTATACACATCTATTATTACAAATATTGATGTAATATAGTATAACATAAAATACTAAACGATTTCAAATGCGTTGTGATTACAAATAAGCAAATTAAACCCACTTTAGGTAAAATTCATTCCAGTTTACAAGCAGCAAATAAAGGTTAAGTAAGGTTAAATATTTAACGTTTATTAAGAATGTTCATTCACTGAATTTACAATAATTAGTTACAAGATTAGGTACAGGATTGATTGAATGTATGGTGGCTAGACTATACTGTAAAACTGAAGAAACTATGCAACGATTTTAAGTTCACTAACGTTTATTTTAGTTTATAACTTTACTATCATCTCCTCTTTTCCACTTCCGGCCAGAATTAACGCATGAATATGTTTATGCAAATTGTACTTGCTAACGCTTAAGTATTTAAGTTGTGGCTTTTTTGCCAAGAGTAGAGGGAAGGAGAAAGAGCGCTTTTGCTGCGAGTCTTCAGGCGAGCTTGCCATCAGTTACTCTCCGCCTTTAAAGCCAGAGGTTTACCCTCTTGAAAGTTAAAGACGTAGTGTAGTTTCCGCAGTTTGCGTATTACAGATATAGTAATTTAAAAGGCCAGTTTTAGTGCCAGTCATCTGTGTAAAATATTAAATGTTAGCTTGTAAGATCTCGCTGGCCCAACTTATCAAAAACTGGGGTAGTGACTGATACTATGTGTGAATTTACACAGAAACGTAAGAAGGGGTTAGAACCCTTTTTACTTTATCTTTAAAATGACAGATGCGTCTACTTGACGCTCACAAATTGCGCCAACCCGGCGGTTAACTGAAATAAAACGTAAAAACTGAACGTAATGACTGGATGAACAAATATCAAACACTACCGACGAGGCTCTGAGATCCTAAACTAACCGCGTTTTTAATTACGGCTCAGATTTCGGCAAGATTACTGATTAAACAGTTAAAACCTAGCACTTCTGCAAAGCTAGGCACACGGGGCGACACGTGTTGATCTAAAATTTACCGAGGATTCTCACTAGCGTAACTTCAAAGCTAGACTTTCAAACTCTGGTTTTTTCTACTATTTAATTCAACTACCTTCCGCTAAATTTGAATACACTGTTCGTGCTAATACAATATACATACTCTGACACGGGCATTTCTAGGGGAAAATGAAGCTAAACAGGAAAGATGACTTGAACTTAAAATAAATATAAACCTTACACGCTCTTGTTTAAATTTTAATTAGTTAGTCTTATATTCTTTTACGTTCAGCGCATAAGTTGTTAGTCTTTGTATCCCGAAGTACGGGAACGTTTGTAAAACCGATAAGCAAATAAAGTGTAATTCTAACCCTTCTTATCTTTGTTGTATCTTCTACTAACATAGCTTTTAGTAAGCTGCCTGTTCCTACTCAGGACTTCAGTTATGTTTGCAAAATCAACTAGAATCCACAGTAGTCCTGATAGTGGCGCCCGAAGGAGAAGATCCATGGGCGACTTTCAAGAGGAAGTTGATGAACCCGTGGTATCGGCCCCAAATTCAGAAATGCCAGCTACCACCCTAGAAGGATTCGGGAACATCGCCGAGATCATGCGAACATCAATGAAGCCAGCAGCGAGCTTCGATGGAAATTCAGCGGTGAATAACTTTGTTGAAAATTTAGATGACCACTTTATGCTCTATTCAGTCCACGAGTTCCATGAAAATTTCAAGATCTCCTCAATAAAGGCCTTCCCACTAGTAAGAAATCGTGCGAAATTAGAAGCGAAACTCTTCAGCACATACCAGCAAAGAACTGAGGAATTCTCAAGCTTCATTTTAAGAAGAATAGAATTATTTATTTAAGCTTTTGTATGGAAGCCGGCCGGATCCTGAAGTAAGAAGTCATTTGGCCTAGGTTATATCTCCAGGTAAAAGACTTTATCGAATTAAGGAATCCGACGACTTTGGAAAAATTATTTCAGCTCGCAATCCAATTTGAAAGCAGGAGACCTGCGGACATTTGAAAGAAGACGCCAGTACGAGTAGCGAAGCCGATTTGGTGTGCCAAGGTCACAGCAGAGGCTAGACCACGACTACGGAAGCAAGTCGAATCAGTGTTCAAAGAAACCTGAATATTCAAAAACAGCCAGCGAACGTCGACTGTTCAAGAATAAGCCAGACAATAAGTTTGCAGGCCAGCGGAAAAGATGAAAGAGTATTTAAACTGAAACTGATGGGAGGGATTGGAAATCCGAAGGCCAAGAATATCCCTCTACCATCAAGCTCAATACAGTTGTTGTGAAAAATTTATTTCTTCCTAAGATTGAAGTGTTAGTGAACAATATTCCTACCACAGTCCTCCTCAGGAGCTCAGTGTAGCTTTGTGGCAGAAGAATTTTTTAAAAAATATTTTCGTCTTTATAGAATCTACAGTTCGGATAATACGACGGTTTTAACAGCCCAGGGGGAAAATGAAAATGTATAGGTAAAGTACCACTGTATATCTGCATTAAAAAATGAGCAGGTAAAAATTATGTTCGTTATTGTAAGAAATCTCCAAGCAAATATAATATTAGGAGTAGATTTTCTTTCAGCGTCCGAAGCAACACTAGATTTCAGTCAAGTATCTCTTAAGCTGAAAATGAAATCGGTGCCTGAAGTAAAAGCGGATCCCCCCATAGTAAACCTCGAACATCTGCCAGCTGAAGAGCAAGAAAAACTACGCCAAGTGGTAAGTGAATTTTCTACTTTGTTCCGTGATATTCCCGGATTCACGCAAGTGACTAACAATGAAATAAATACTGGAGATTCGCAGCCAGTTCGCCACAAGGCTTACCGCTATGACAAGTCTAAAGAAAAAATTATAGAATGGCATATTAAAGATATGTTAAGTAAAAGGTTTATCACGTCCATCTCCAGTAGTTATGCGAACCCGGTTGTTTTATGTAAGAAGAAGAATGATTAACCGGTTACACACCCAAAAAGGTACCGTTTTGCAATTGATTACCGCAAACTGAATAGCGTTACTAAGTATCCAGTTTATCCTTTACCTATTATTGAGGAAATCTTGCGAAACTTAACTTCCACTAAATATATGATGACATTAGATTTAGCATCTCGGTATCTTCAAATAGGCGTAAAACCTGAAGATGTACCAAAGACCGCTTTCATAACTAAGTCTGGCACTTATGCATTTTTGCGTATGCCGTTTGGTCTCTCAGGCGCACCAGCAACATTTCAATGTTGTATGGACTTTGTTTTAAGACCCGTCCTCGGGAAAAGCACTTTTATCTATTTGGATGACATTATTGTCACTAATGATAATTTAGAACAACACATTAAAGACTTAGAAGTGCTTTCATTGTTAAATGAAGCCGGTCTAAAAGTTAATGCAGAAAAGTGCAAATTTGCGGCAAAGGAATTAATTTATTTGGGGTATAAAATTTCCGAGAAAGGCATCGAAACCGACAAATAAAAAATAATTGCTACTCAGAATTATCCGCCGCCTAATATGGCGAAGAAACTAGCTTCTTTTCTAGGGCTCTGCTCATACTATAGGTCCTTTATAAAGGATTTTGCCACAATTGCCGAATCGCTATTAATTTTAAAAAGAAAAAAGACAAGATTTTCGTGGACAGCCGAAGCTAACACCGCTTTTGAAATATTAAAACAAGCGTTAACACAAGCCCCTGTTTTGAAATTCCCCGAAGATGATAAAAATTTAAAAATCGCCGCCGATGCCTCGGATTATGCCGTAGGGGCAATTCTTTCTCAAAATGGGCAGCCCGTAGTTTTCTTTAGTCGTACTTTAAACTATACTCAAAGAAATTGTTCAGCAACAGAAATGGAAACACTTGCAGTTCTGTTAGCAGCACAGAAGCTCAGGGTCTATTTTGGAAGTTCTCCAGTAAACGTCTGCTTTGATCATGCGGCGGTCGCTAGATTATATTCTGGAAAGAATCTGTCGCCGAGATTAATAAGATGGGCTCTTAAATTACAAGAATATAATTTGATAAATAAACACACGCGTGCAAAGGAAAATGTCGTAGCAGATGCCCTGTCAAGAATCAAGATAGATGAAGAAGGGAATAATGTTAAAGTGTCAATGCTCACATCCCAGACGATAGATTCCCGTGAGGCGGTAAAAAGGGAACGGGGCAAGGATCCGGAATTTAAAATATCTATGATTATTTAAGAGATCCTGAAAACTATAGCCACCAAGATATTGGGGGACAAGAAATAGGGTGGCACATTACGAACTGATAGAATGTCTATTATTTTATACGAAAACTACGAATAATAACAAAGAAATACGACTTGTAATCCCAGCTAGTCTTAGATTAAATATACTACATCAATTGCACGATTCGCCCCTGGCAGCTCATGGTGGTATTCGGAAAACCATCCAACGCGTACGAGAAGCAGTTTATTTTCCTGAACTCCAAAAGTTAACAAGGGCGTATGTCCAGTCTTGCCCAACAAGCCAGGTAGTTAATTATGTTAATTTCCACCCTGTCGGGTTTCTAAATAGCATTAAATCATTCCGAATGAAATAATTGGCGTAGATTTATTGGGCCCTTTCCCGAAAAGTCAGTTACATAAAAGTTGGTATCTCCTTGTTATGGTTGACCATTTTAGTAAATGGACCGAGATTATTCTCCTAAAACAGCATCTGCGGAATTAGTTACTGATTCTATTTAAATAAATATATTTTAAAATACCCTTAAAGTTATATTGGATAATGGTCCTCAGTTTATGAGCAATATTTTTTAAGACATGTTTCAAAAACTGGGCATACGTCATTTAAAAATGGTCCAGCATCGACCACAATGAAATACAGCGGAACGGGTCAACAGAAACATAGTTAAAATTATTAGTAGTTATGTTAAAAATTAGTAGTTCGAATAGCAAACCGCCAGAACTCGAGAACAACCGACGAGAAATGTCCCGACGCATCCAAGGACAGCACCTATTCAGCGACCGAGAAATCAACCAACGGAAGGGAAGAAGTTTCTCAAGAAGCATCAAGCACGCCCAAAAAGGAAACGGACTGAGGGTCGGACTCAGACAAGGAGGCGGATCAATCAAACTATGGTCTTTGCTACCTTCCAGGAGTGGGCGGCTAAACAGATGTCTGAATATCAAAAAGATAAGTAAAACTTTATGTTACTTTGAAACTTTAATTTAATTTTCGTTCTTACTGCAAGTGGCAGAATTTAAGAAAAGTTTTACCTCATGTGAGGTCTACCTTTATCGTCAAAAAGGCGAGAAATGAGTTTTACCTATTTTTTACTATGATTTTCAACTACTCGCGAGTAATCTAATATTATTGTATAATAGTAAAGTGTAATTACTTGAGTATTGTAAACAATTTTGTGACTGTATAAGAAACGTACCTTAAGAACATTCTAAAAATATTGTATAAAGCTTTATTTAAAAGTATTCAGTAGGGGAAAGTTAACTGTATGTTTTCAAATGCGTAGAATTAATGGCATGTTAATATCTTTTTATATACATGTGAACTGTTCCGTTAAAATGCAAGAAGTACAGTGATGTGTTTAAAGTGAAAGCATTACATGAATGTAAAAGTTTAAATCCGCTGATTTAAAAGAATGTGACTGCATAAATACAACTTAGCGAATTGTGAGTATGTGCTAAATTTGAATGAATGAATGAATGTAGTTACGCTCTCTGACACTACACTGCAGAGTTAGCCACTTATTCTAGAATATTATCTCAGGGTTCAGAGATGAATGTGTGTTCTGAGGTCTTGTTATGTTGAATTTTAACACGTTAGTGTTTTGATTGTAGGCGGTGGTGTTGAACACTTGTGCGTAGACAAGCCCGTGTTTGGTGTTTCTCTCTTTACAACAAAGTTCAGAGAGCACGGGGAGATAATTTAATAATGGTATCAATGAAATAAGAATGTAGTTTTAAAAGAAACAAAGATACGTGTTCATGTTACTTGCTATGTAAATTACTTGACAAATTGATTAAACTAGTTTTCCTTCCAGATCTCTGTAAGGAACCGATAAGAGTCAAGAAATTCCTCTCTTTAGGTAATGTAACAGATGAAGAATAATTGTTCCCAGAGAAAATATTTTGAAACTTCATTTTACATAACTTCTAGTTTAGATAGTTTTAGTGAGGAGGATTTGTGAAAGATTGGCCTCCCGTTAGACTTAGAATTTAGAATGAAAAGTTTTCATCAAGGTCGTTTAGACCTTAGTTTCAAACTTATTAACTCTGGCGGGAAGTATGTAAGGATTTAAGATTCACTAACGTTTATCTTTTCAAAACTTTACTATCATCTCTTATTTTCCACTTCCCGCCAGAATTAACGCATGAATATGTTTAGGCACATTGTACTTGCTAACGCTTGAGTATTAAAGTTGTGGCTTTTTTGCCAAGTGTAGAGAGTAGAAGAAAGGAGAGAGAGCCCGCTTGCTGCGAGTCTTCACGCGAGTTTGCCATCAGTTACTGTCCGCCTTTATGGTCAGACGTTTAACCATCTTGAAAGTTAAAGATGTATTGTAGTTTTCCGCAGTTTGCGTGCTACAGACGTAGTGATTTAAAAGGACAGTCCTAGTGCTAGTCATCTGTGTAAAATATTAAATGTTAGCTCCTATTCAAATTAGTAGTCTTATATTCTTTTACGTTCAGACCACAAATGGTTGGTCTTTGTATCCCGAACTATGGGAACGTTTGTAAAATCGATAAGCAAATAAAGGGTAATTCTAACCCTTCTTATATTTGTTGTATCTTCAACACACGCACAAAAATAGCTTTTAGTAAACTCCCTGTTCCTACTCAGGACTCCCGCTATGTTTGCAAAATGAACTAGATTCTACAGTAGACCTGATAACTGTACAAAAGAAACACACCTGTGTAAATTATTTATAATTCACCAATCAGTGGGGTCACCACTTATTACCTTGAGCTTTAACATATTAGCGCAACACATAGCATGGAGCAAAGAGAATTTTTTAGCGGGGAAAACCAAACAACTATCCCGAAAAATTTTTGAAGGATTGAACATATCTATAAAAATAAAAGAAACGTATAAGAATAAATTTAGTCTAAGGGCTATATAAGTAACCAAGGCAAGGCCCTCCACTCATTTTTCCACTCAGGATAGTCCTTCTCTCTCTCTTTCATCAGGAGGATCCCACGCTTCCAAGTTTCGGCAGGCCATTCTTTTCTGTTCGGTATTAGGTACATGTCGCCTTGAATTTTTTGTTACTGACGATGGAGGTGCGTCTCTCCCTTTTAGTTCCAGCTGCTCTCTCTAAAACCCCGCGCAGACGCTTTTTCTTCATTTGGCGAAATCCTTGAACCTGGCGAAGAGCGAGGAAGAATCAGTCGCCCAATTCCTGCACTCTTCTGAGCGCAAACCAGCGATTCTCTAGGGAAAAGGGTCTTCCGGCTTCCAAAAGGCGGCTTTCCTCTCCCTATTTTCAATGCAATACCCTCACGGCTATTCCGAAAGGTGAAACGTCCATCCGCCGAAGTGCTATGTAAACAAATTCTTGAGCTAACCTTGTCAAGGGTGCCCGTATAATACATGAATACGTTGAACGGCGAAAATTTTCAACCCTCTCAAGCGAACTCCCGTAACACAATTGCATAGGAAAGAAATCTGCGAGTCAAGGGTACAGAATATGAATATTCCAGATAGCCACACGTTTGACAAAAAAGGTCACCTTCTAAAGGATACTAGAGATAAGACGAAAGAGTTTTCAACATATTCTGGCGAAAACAGGAAAGCTTTTCCCTTCCAACAACTTGTCAGAAAAATAGTGTTAATACAAAGCACTGAAATTAATTCTATTACATAACTTTCACCACAATTAAGCAAATTATAGGTACTGAATATTAAATCCAGTACTTGTAGTTATAATTCAATAAAATACAAAAGTGCTTTCATAACAACGATTGAAATACTGTAGTTACACAGTCACTCGGATGAGTAATCATTTCTAAAAATTAAATTTCTTCAATACCTCAATCAAAATTAACCACAGAGTCATAAAATATGGATTCATAAAGCCTACCAGAAAGAGGGTCTGGCGAATTCACAAGGCAAGAGGTAGCGTAAATAAATTTATTAGGGTTCTTTTTTGTCTACGTGTAAAACAAAAAAATAAAACTTATAAAATATTGTTCTGATCAAAGAGTAGGGGCAAAAACGTAAAACACACAAACAGAGGATGCGCGAAAACCTTTCTATTTATAGTATTCAAAATAAAAGTTATATTCTGTTATTTTCGTCATTTCTCCTGGGGGTTTTACTCTTACGATTGCAGGGCGCAAAATTCTAGATGATGCGGGATAAACGATCTTAAAGTTCTGTTTAAAGTTACTTCACTTCTTCTGGACGTTTGCTCGCACGATTGCAGGGCGCAAAATTCTGAGGTGCTGTAGCCCACCTTGCGGTTGTCTCTCTGGGCCGGTAGTGGTCGTTCCGAGCAGGTTGCTCTCCAGTAAGGTAGCGGCGAACTCGGCTAGCATCCACTAAATACTTTGGCAGAGAGAAGATTGTTGCTCTTAACAGAGCGAAACAAAATTTGCTCTAAGGTTTCTCTCTCTCTACACTGCAACTAACTCTCACTCTCACTAGCTCACTAGCTCTCTGGAACTCCATTTCCTGTTTTTGTTCACGTTGTCCTGGGCGTGTCGGAAAGATTTCCAGAATCCTCATTTGTCCATAATTTTTAAGAGCGTCTCTTGATTGGCGAGAGTACCTTGATTGAGAGCGGGATATGCTGATGAGAGGCCTGGGAAAAACTCCGTGAGAACTTTCCGGTTCTGGCCTGGGACTCAAACGGGGTGGTCTGAGACAATGCACCTATGAACAGATGTACCTATAAACAGACGCACCTATAAACAATGTATCTCCTTCGGACACTATAAGGGGAATAAAAGCTGAGATTGGTTGTGACTGCTGGTCACTTTCATTTTTCCGAGAATTCGTTAAGAAATACTCTTTCTCTAGAAACGTTTGAGGTGGTCGTTAGAAATATTCTTTTCCTCCGAACTTTCAAGGTGGTTGTTAGAAATATACTTCTCAGATCTTTCGAGGTGGTCAATAGGTTAAGACGTTAAAGCTATATTCCTTCCTCCTTTGGAAGAACTTTTCTCGAGTTCAGACGAGAGAAAGGTTCGCCTCACTATTCAACTAGTTCGCAAAAAAAAACACACACACAAGAGGTAAAGATCTCTGTTCTCTAAATCATATCCTCAAACCACAATTATATCCGACACAGGTGCTTTCAATAATAATAATGTCATTAATAGACAGTTCACATATATGTCAATTAGGCATTACCCTTAGAGGCGAGAACATAGTAATTTCAATACATATCTTAACAGCATATTGTGATTTATGTATATGTATAAAAGAACAGAGAACAAAAGTATCATATACACTAGTCTGTTATAATAATCAGACATTATAAAGTACATATTCGATAATCGAACTCGAACAATCACAACCTAGTACATTGTGCTTCCCCGTCTCGAGACGACTCAGCACATCGGCATTTTAATTAGCCTGTCTTGGCGGTAGACAACCTCAAGGCTGGAACTATACTATAAAATTAAAGATCAAAAGAAATCCTACATAAGTGTAATATGACCAGCAACACAATATACAAATCGAATTACTACAACAAACGAACAAAAATATTGTACAAGTTCTCTATTCCTATCGAGACCTAATTCAGATTAATCCTCCTATTAAGTCCTAATTAATTCAGATTAATCCTATTAAGTCCTAATTTATTTCGTGTGTCTTCGCACCTCCAAACCTTCATTATGGCTGTGGGTTTTCTACTTATGGCTAAATATTTTGTTCCTGTCTCTGGAACTGTTTTCCCAGTTATCTGTTCGCTTTCGATGCTCAGTTTTCGATTTTAGAATAATACACCTTGAATGAAAACACTCCGGGGGTCTTCCTACGCTCCTTTCCTTTCGAGTTCTCTCTTCTGGGATTCCAGAAAAAGTTCGTCATGGCGGACCAGTGTCCCTTCCGTAGAAAGATTCCGCTTTCTTCGTAAGTTTAGAGAAACCTATTCACTTCGCGGGTTAATGACCGTTTTCGTTATCTTGATTTGTCTCCTTCTTGACCTGCTGTCCAAACGATGAGGACACTTCATCCTTTCTTTGCCTCGGGCCTTAGTTGGCTCGACGGGGAAACTTCCCTTTTTCATGTGTACGGATTTCCTGACTTTTGCCTTCCTTCTTTTGTTTGAGTTAACGGCTGTATCTCATCGGGGCGTCTTCGCTTGTGAGGAAATTGCATTATCGCTACCAAAGAGCTTTCTATTACGCTCAATTAACTGTGTTGTTTGATTACCCAATAAATAGTATTCCTGATTGAGGTCTCGCTAATTACTGCTGCTTTGGTGAGTACCTTCCCAAAATCTTTCTCCTTCGAGTTCTACTTGTGCAGGCGGCAACCGAACCGGTTGCGGGTCCAAAGGCTGCTTGATCATGACAGTTTCCTTTAACATCATTTCCGATGTTACATGATCCCTTCCTATTAAGTCAATAGTGGATCCAGTATCTCTAAACATTTTAATCTTTCAATCGTTAACTTTCACAGTACTAATATACGGGTTAAGCCACATGCTTGGGGTACCCAAAATATCCAAATTATTTACGATTTCCATAGATTCCGTCGTAGCTTTTAACCGCGGGCATTGGCCTCGGAGATGATCCTCTGAGTTGCATTCATAGCATCTAGGTGCTTTCCCTTTTTCGAACACATTTGACTTCCATTTGTCGGAAGTCTTTTCTTTCGCACCCTCATCACCGCGACGTATTCGATCTGCCGGTTAATCTTTCTTCCTTTCTTTAGAGTCCTGTTTGGTGCTTTTAAGAAAACCTATCGGTTTTTTATGGACCTACGTACTTCTTCATATTCATCTAATTTCCTGACTAATTCAGCGGAAGATATTATACTCGGCAGTCTTCCACGAAATGTTCGCGAATTTCGCCGTTTACGAGACGTTTAATTTGGTCTGTCAACATTAAGTCTTTCAGCGAATCGAAATCTCGCCCTTCCACTCCGTCGAACCACTCATCCAGGTGTTAAATTGGACCTTAAAACTTGCAGGTTTAAATTTTGTTAGAAAAGGAAGAAACTGACTGATTGATCTGACTCACAATAATATTAAATATAACTTTTCTTAAGATCAATTAATTCACACAAACCAAAGGAAATCATCTAAATAAAGCTTAAACTATAAACACAAGAAGGAATAAATCTTCTCTGGTACTCGGTAGAATAAGATACGATTTTAACTAAAACATTTCTAGAATTCACTCATTTTAAAATAAACTCAAGAATCACAAGTTCATATTCATTAATCAAAACCTCATAAGCACCAGAGAAGAAAAATTCAAACACCAATCAATCAGTTCCATTACGAAAAAATCAAGCACTAGTTTTAACTTTCCTGGCACCTAAAAGTCATTTCAAATTTTATCTTAAAACATATTCAAAGTATCATTAATAAGTGGTTAGTACATATTTGCTAAAAACAGGGCGCGTTGTGAGTACCCTAAAATGCATAAACATTTTTCAATAACCCCAAGTAAAAATCTCCATGTTCCTTAAAAGCCTCACGTCTCAAACAAATGGAGTGACTGAACAGACCAATTACGTAACACATAAAAAAACAACTGCAAATAATAATATTAAATCACACTCATTTATTAATATCAAGTATAAATTTATGGGAGAGCTTGCCAGACTACCCTTACATAAAAATACAATTACTATTCTACATTAAATTTCTCCAAGAGTCATTCATCAAGATTTTTGAATTTTAACATGACAACGATAACTTAGAATAACTGGAACATTAAATGAATTATTCAAACTGAATTCTCACACAAAATAGTATAGAAATTACCATTAACATAAATTTGATATTTTTGACAATAACTTTAAATTCTAAGACACAAACAATCCTTTTCTTTTTTTTTCAAATAATTTTCTCTTTCTCCCCAAATTAAGCAAGATTAGTTTAAATTACACTACTTATAAAAATACTATAATCTTACAAATAAAAATATTAAGTAACTCACAGTTGGTTGACAAGTGCCCATCAAACCATGCTGCAAATCGGAGACAACTTAAGCACTTCATAATTAGCTGATGCTTAAGTCCTTTGAACTGGTCCGAGGTAATCAGTTCATAAAATAAATTAAAAAAATGTCCTCTTGTAGAAAACCAATGATGAAGTTTGGCAATCAAATATTCTGAAGTATTAAAGTTGAAGGAGAAAAAAAGGTAATAAACCAGATCACACTCAGGTGTTTCGGCCGATAGCGACAACGGGAATTTTCGAGCAAAGACAGAATGTTGAATTTTTATTCTTCTCACGAAGGAAACGCTTCTGTTTGGTACGAGCCATTTCACTTCCGTTTTACGGGAAAACCCGCTTCAAACTCGGAAGAGTTCGCTCTGAGTTCTACTTCTCGCAAATATTTCAGAAAAAAATTTTCCATTTTTCACATCTTCGACTTGAATAGGTCTATCATGCCGCATCGCAAGCGCGAGCCACCCGCCGGGGTATCAAAACTTATCTCCTAAAATTCCGGCGAACACAGCCGCAGCATCGCAAATCTCTTCAGCTAAACGCCGAGTCCGTCCGCAGAACGCAAGCGCAAGCCACCCAAGCCAGGGTAAGCTTGGTCGCAGGGCCAAAGGCCCTCTCTGCCAAATACTCAAACTCAAAAACTCTCTCGAAGACTCCAATTAAAAACTGACTTCAAAACTCGCGCAACAACCGAGGAAAACTCGGTTCTCCTCCCACTCACAATTATAGGTCCAAAAGTTACACATAAAATTAAATTCTTGCCAATCCGAGACTTTTCAATATAATTTAATAGGACAAGTTCAAACCCCCAAACGAATCAGAAAAAAGTCATTGTCTATAGTAGCACCTGCGAAAACTGGAAACTAAAAATTCAACCCCCCCTACTAACAAGCGAAAAATCTAAGAAACAACAAAAAACTGCCCCTTCAAAGATCCAATTTACAACCTTTCCCTTTCTTCCGAAGCTATAAACAAGGCGGCATTCACAAAGCTGAAACGTAAGTGAACAGCAGGGAGCCTATTACGATGTCCACTTTTACGGCCTCGAAACAAAGACTACGGTACAACGATATACTGCTCAAAATTGCAACTGCCATCTTAAAAGGCTATTCCCACAGATGTTACATCCGTTAGAAGACGCTCCATTTTCTGCGTTAGAAAATTGAACCATTGAAGGGAAAATAATTGCTTAAAGTTTTAAGTACACACTTTACAAATATATATAGATTCATTACGCTCTTCACAATTTCAAATTTAAAAAATCAAATACAAATACAAATAAAATACTTAATTAATAGATTACTTAAATGATTATAAACACTTAAAAACACAGAATTCACGACACAACACAGGTAATTCCTCAGCTCGAAGGCAAAATCTTTATATAGAGTACCTGCACGCGGCTGGTGCTGAAAAATTTAACACGGAAAGTCTCTGGGCTCAACTTGAAACGTTGTAAAAGAATTTTCTTTACGTGACTGTAATTGTCAATTTCCTCTTCCGGTTTCCGTAGAATAATTGAAACAATGTCCATTGGCAATAAAGCCATGAAATGCGACATCCGCTGTCCTTCGTCTACACTCGCTTTACGAGCCTGACGCTCAAACATCGCTAAATAAAGAGAAATATCGGATGATTCGGGATTATATCTCTGCATTAAATTTTGCAATTCCCTGATAGACCTCCGAATATTATTCTGGGAATTTTCTCTGACATTATTGGAGTTTATCAGCCTTAGTCGTTTTAATTCAAACTCTCTTTCCTTTTCTAGTCACTCCTTTTCCTTTTCTAGTCTCTCCCTTTCCTTCTCAAGTCTATGCACTTTGGCTTTTTCGAGCCTACACTCTTCCATCCGAGCTTCAATAATGGACTCTAGCGTTGCCTCGACAAATTTTTCGTCATAATGAGGACTCTGTACAATGAGGTTTTTAAGGCCTTGTATTTTTACATTGGGGGAATCTCTAAACCTAATTCCTCAGTCAGATTTATGAGATCCTATTTCTTACTCTGCCCAAGATATGACATATTGCAAATTCCAAAAATTTAGGATCATATGTACAATAATACAGTTTATCAAAAGTATTAACTGCTTACTAGGAAAATCTTTCACACTTAATAAAAATAACATAAAATAACATTTCAATTTATGATATGCATGACAAAGACTATTGCGATTAGCAAAATTTTTAAAAAATGAAGCCAATTTAAAACAAATCATTTCAGCTTACAAATTTAAGTAAACTATTTCAGCTCGAACAGGTAATAAAGCTCAATACAATAAGAAAATTTCTAAAATACTTAACGACAAGAGGAAAAGAAAAAACAGAACTTAATTTATAAATAACACATGCCTCTTAAATTTGAATGTTTAACATTAAAATTCGGTTTCTCAAAATCATTCAGGGTTATGAGCATCCTACCAAATTAAACATATAAATTTGACACAGCAATCTCACATATTAGAACTCATATTGCCTCTATAAGGTTAATGCCCAAATTGACTTACCCCGTTTTGCAGACATGACGAAATACATCTGTTTCCTTTTTTAATTAATTCAGAATCACTTGATGCTAAATACGGCACGCTTTCTTTGCTTTTTTTATATCACTAAAAGCTACAAAGACACATTTTTTTCAAGCACAGGTAATTTGCTGGGTAATCAGTAAGATTTCTTTTATTGAGCACTATTCAGGACGCAAATCTCTTCACAGTAGATGTCACCGTTAGGTGGTAAACTTGACACAGCAATTTCTGCAAACGCGTATACACAGAAAAGTCACTGAAACTTGATGCACAGGCTATTGTCCACAAAAGAGGAAATTTCCTGTTGCTTACTCAGGCACTTTCGGACACTGTGTTTGTTGTAGCTGAAAGTGCGCGGAGAATGGGGACGTCTCATTTACTTATTTTTCCGGGATCCACTTAAGCTGCCACCGTTTTTACACATAGCATATATAGCTGTGGCGAATTCACAAGGAAAGAGGAGGAGTAAATAAATTTATTAGAGTTCATTTTTGGCTACGTGTAAAAGAAAAATATAAAACTTATAAAATATTGTTCTCATCAACCAGTAGCGGTGTGAAAATGTGAAACACACAAACAGGGGATGCGCGAAAACGTTCTATTTATAGTATTAAAACAAGTTCTATTTTGTTATTTTCTTCATTTCTCCTGGGGGTTTTGGTCTTACGATTGCAGGGCGCAAAATGCTAGATGATGCGGGGCAAACGATCTTGAAGTTCTGCTTAGAGTTACTTCACTTCTGGGCGTTTGCTCGCATGATTGCAGGGCGCAAAATTCTGAGGTGCTGCAGCCCATCTTGCGGTTGTCTCTCTGGGACGGTAGTGGTCGTTCCGAGCAGGTTGCTCTCCAGTACGGAAGCGGCGAATCCGGCTACCATCCATGAATCTCTTGGCAGAGATAAGATTGTTGCTCTTGACAGAGCGAAACAAAATTTGCTCATAATAAAGCTGGAACAACACGAAAAAAACACTCTCTCTCTACACTGCAACTACCTCTTACTCTCACTAGCTCTCTGGAACTCCGTTACTTGTTTTTGCTCAAATTGTCCTGGGCGTGTCGGAAAGATTTCCAAAATCCTCATTTTTCCGTAATTTTTAAGACTGTCTCTTCATTGGAGAGAGAACCTTGATTGAGATCTGATGGATATAATGATGAGAGGCTTGAGAAAAACTTCGTGAGACTTTCCGGTTCCGACCTGGGGCTCAAACTTGGTGGTCTGAGACAATGCACCTATAAACAGACGCACCTGTAAACAATGTCTCTCCTTCGGACACTAAAGGGGAACAAAAGCTGAGATTGGTTTGTGACTGCTGGTCACATTCATTTTTCTGAGAATTCTTTAAGAAATACTGTTTCTCTGGAAACGTTCGAGGTGGCCGTTAGAAATATTCTTTTTCTCAGAACTTAAGAGGTGGTCGATCGAAATAGCTTATGACCATACAAAGGGTAAACATTAAACGAAAAAAAAAACTAACTAAATTTACACCCCAAACTAGTGCAACAAACAGAAAACTTTAGAATATAAAAGTTAAATAACCTTAAAGATCTAACCAAAACAACATCAAATAAAACCAGAAAACTAAATTTAAATTCTTAAGTAAAAATTAAAAGTTCATTTCTTGCTTTAAAGGATAAAAAAATTAACACTATCAAACTTAAATTTTAAAGTTAACCGATATTGCTTAAAAAATTAGCTTACAACAAATACTTTAAACTGAACAAATAAAATAAAATTATTAAAACTCAATTAATGAAAATCAAAATTAAGAAGCAATATTACATAACACATTCTGGCCGCTTATAAGGAAACTGGAGACTAGCTCTTGCCTCACAGTAGAGTTGTTAGGTTTGTAGAAACAGGAAACAGGAAAGGTACACAAGTCCATCGCCAGTATTCGATATTCGGTCTGCTAACCGTATGTGCTTCTAATCACACTACGAACGTACGTCGTAAAGAAGATTAAATAACTTACAAATATTATTTTATTTCTTAAGCATAGTAAAAAAATCGCCATCAAAAATCGGAAAAGACCTGTACCAGAATAGCGTTAATATTATTAGCTCTCATCGGTATAGAATCCGATAACCTTGCTAATCCGATAATCATTCTATTCAAATACTGTCATTTATTGCTATTCTTAACATAAAAAAATGCAATTAAGACAAAAAACTGCGAACAAAGTAGTATATAAATGCTTCCTATGCAAAAAACCAGTTAATTACAGCCTTTTTTCTTCCTTTGGATAATGTCCAACGAGTGTTCGCAACTTCTTTGTTGCTTGAAAGTAGATCAGTATCGAATGAAAGAAACTAACTTTAAAAGAGAAATCTTGTTTTTGTAAAGCAAAACAAAATTTCAGTATATGTTTTTAAGCAAGCTGAGGCTTCCCTTGAGGCCTTACCTTTCTTTAAACAGGTGAAAATTTATTTACAATTCAAAACAGCAGTGATGTCAGAAGAGAAAAGAAGATAGGTGAAAATATGAAAATAAAAAGATCTTCTATTGTTTTCAAGATGCTTCTGCGGAAGGATAACCGTATATCTTCTTGCAAAATATAATGCAGAAAGTAAGGAAGTAACTTTTAATTTATACAAGAAAAATAAAACCTCACATTAGCCACAATGTTCTTCGAAGTCTTCGTGAAACACATTTTCCCTAGCAATTAACATTCAAACATTGATATATCTGTTGTCTTCCTGTTACTTATTCCTATATCTGGGTATAGTAGGAATAATGAATGCAATACTTCATTTAGTACTCTGGGTAAGGAGAGGATGTACCGGTTGTTGATAGAAGACTTGAGCATCTACACTGGTAAAACGGTTTTTCTCTATCAACTCTATCACATTTTCGGTTAAGAATCTCAGAAACAATAATTAAAATGCATTGTACGCTCTCTCTCATAACCAACAATCTCTAAAGGTGAATTTTGGCTTGGGAGATTTTAAATGGTCCAATGGTGTAAAAGCATACATTTACAAATGTCCACGCCTTCTTTGGGATGCTAGCTCAGGTGCAAAGGAAACTATTTTTATTAACGATGTTTCGTCCAGTGCAGCTTGAGAAACGTACAGAAATGAAATATAAGGCTTAAAAGTTACAGTATTTAACTTTTATACACAGAATTATTTCGTATTGTTAAATATTAAAAAACAAAATTTTGCATCGGCGGTCTTTTAAAAACGCAATTAACATTTTGATTAAACATGTTATCATAAACATGCAGAGAATACAGAGGTTAATAAGAAAGTTTTTGCCGCTGTTCTTTATCAGCCAATCTTTGTAGAGAACATAATCTTCTGATGAAAATACTTCTTTTTCTAGGAAAATAAACAGTGACATCAGATTAAATTCTAAAATAAGAAAAGCAGAAGGTTATGTGTTGTGAGTTTAATTTGCTTAATAAATATGAAACGCTTATAAAGATATTGAATTAAGAAGCATTTCACTAAACCTTTATTTCTCGCAACTCGAATGAGCACTCTTTGCGCTACTTCCTATCATTTATCTTACTCCAGCAGTATCTTGTTTTCTCAAAACTGTCCAGCTAGACATAAATACACTAAGCGATATCACCTAATATCAGGAAATCTTAGCTTTTTCTTAGGCTACTGAAGCCATCACAATTGTATTGTCTCAGAGGATTTAGTTATTTGTTTGCTTATATATAAAATTAATTGCTCTATAAAGACTGATAGTGTATCATTGCAATCGTTTCCTTTAGAAGTGCTATGATTAGAATAAAATGCATTAACAAGAAGAACGACTTCAGAGTTAAGAAATAGCAGAGGGAACACTTAAATTTACTAATGCCAAGTAATTTGCTTGGCAAATTTACAAGCTCATTATTAAAACTGGCATTGAATATTTTGCTGAAAGGAATAAACGAACTTTATGTTTTACATTATTCTATTTCCCGAGTTCGCATAATATGCAAGTATGATTCAGACTAGTAATGAAACGTATTTCCATGTAAACTAGGTTAAATTCTTCAAACCGTATCCTTCTTTCTTGTATCGGGATTTAAACTTTTATTTGTACAATTTTCAAACAAATCTACTTAAAATAATATTAATTGTTACCATCAAAAAGACTTGTAAGGTTTATCCTAAGTTTATTAACAGTTATTTTAAGTTTTGTCTCTTTCCTTTCTTATTCAATTTCAGCTTAAAATTTCCTACAAGAATGTAAATTCAGAAACGCAGTGAATGCAAATGAGTAAGCGTAATATTTAAGTCGATGCTTCAACTACTTCTACAGAGAGAGACTGAATTCCTGATTAGCGCGCGTTTTCCATTTGGCTACATTCTCTCTTAGCTACTACGCTCGCTATACATTAGGCCCTTGCGTAGCTTCGCCGATTAAATTAATATTTAGGGGCCAACTACTTAGATTTCTGATAACTTCGGTAATACCTTTCACATAGCTTAGTTAAGTTTGTAAGGTTTTAGTTAAACTAACAAAGTTTTATTTTAATTTAAATCTTTCTATCTCTTCTCATGTTTCAACTTTCCGTCAGAAGAAGCGCGCGTTTTCAGCTTATGCTAATTTGAAGTAGAGCCAAGTTATATTTAAACCAGAGGTAGAAACCTCTCAGTGTGAGAGAGTTTTTAGTCTCAGATCACGGTCATTTTGTTCGACGTTCGCCTGACCAGCTAGCAGCTAAATTCTAAGCCATAGTGCTTGCTACGTGATTGCTTATTGAAATAAATCCAAGTGCGCTAGTATTAGTAGATCTTGCTACGCACCATTTAGTTAGAGGCCAACTCCGCGTAGAGCTCTGTGAGCAAAGATTTAATTAAATTTCTATTTAGCTTTAGCTTAAATTTATCTGATTGTTCATTTAGACCCAAGTGTGGTCTTTTACTTTCTGTATCCCTCCCGAGTTGGGAAGTGATTTGTAAATAATATTGATTTAATAAAAGAGGATTTTAAATATCTTTCAAGTGCAGTTATTCTACAACTTAAGCACAGTGTGTACAACCAGAACATAGCTGCATTCAGCTCCCTGTTCTAGATCAGGACTTAAGGACTTTAAGGAGTTACTTTAAGATGTTTGCCAAGAACATGCACAGAACACTCAGTCCTGACAAGTTAATTTAGTTTAATTTCATAGTTATATAAATTCGAGCCCAAGTGGAGGCTTTGTGTAAGTTCCAAGTAGGAACTGATTGTATTTATTCTGAAAAATAGAAGGTAGTAACCCTTCTTAAGTCTTACGCGGTTTGTTCACACACTTAAGCGATTATTCGTTTGTTAGTATTTGTGGGGTTCTAAGACAGAATTTTGGAATCAAATAAATAATACCCCCATCTGGGGCCCGAACTTGATCTCAACGAACCATGCCGCTAGGTAGAGAAGATTTCTCGTTGACCCCTCCTACCTCTCAGTACCCCCAGCCGCAACCAAACCCCATGGAGGGATTCGGATTTATCGTAGAAATGAGGAGAGCGGCGATGAAGTTAACAGCAACTTTTGACGGAAGAGGATTCGTAATGACCTTCCTGGAACAGCTGGAGTTACACTTCACGTTATATCCTGCGAACCAACCGAAAAGAATTATCATTGCTACGACAAATTTAAAAGGTCAAGCCTTCAGCTGGTACAAGACTATTAGCAAAAGTTTGTTGGGGGATCCAGGATCCGAAACGTACACTTAGGAAAATTTTTAAAATTTTCTATTGAAATCATTCCCAATTATAAGAGACCACGCAAACCGGAAAGCAGGTTTGATGTACTGCCGAAAAGCCTTTCCTGAACCATAATTATATTCTTCATAAAATGTACCTACCTGTGTATATCGATTGAAAGAGTAATGCGTTTTTTACATCCACGGGGGTTCATTAACAGCAGAGCTGTCATTGAACACTGATAGTTCAACCCGGGTTCGAATTCTTGTGAACGGGCTGGTTGCATATGAGGTTTTGTTGTTTTCCCGATATAAAATGTAGATCTGAGCTAGTTATCCTTAAGCGTCCTCCATGGAAGCCTAATGGGTTGATAGCCCTAGAGTTCTTTAATTTTAACTAGTTACCCTAAACTATCATCTAAGATGTCCCAAAACTATTTCCATTTTAGGGAAATTTGAGGTTCTCCAAAGATACTATCTTAAGATGTGCCTCTACCATTCTAATCTTGAGCTCAGATATAATAGGTGATGCACTTGGAATAATACCTCTACACGCAGGGGGGGGAGGGAATTTGAACAAGCATGGTCATTTATTTCATGGAACATATCCAAATTTATGGGAAAAGATTTTTACCAGAAGTAAATGCTGTATACACACAATGTAATAAATGTCTTTCGAAAGCCTTTCTATTGTAAACATGTTTCATAAATTTAATATATATCATGTTCAAAGTGCCCACCCTCTTCCGAAACACACATTTGTAAACAATTGCCAGCACTGCGAGTGTCACATTCTCAAGGCAGCGAGAATATGTCGTTGTAGTAGATCTTGGTGATTGGGCAAAGTATTTTACCTGCTTTATCAGGAAATTGCAAAGAAAATAAAACACGAGATTTAGCTGAAGTGATCGTAGATGATACTGTCAACGCAATCACCCTACTCAATTAGCTTTTCTCCAAATGGATGAGTTAGAAAATATAGTATTATCCTTAATTTATGTGAAAAATGTCTACCATGTTAGAATCTTGTTGATCGTAGATCTATCAGCAAAACGTCACCTAATTATCCATTTAATAATTTTTATAACAGTCGCAAGTCCGTTCATTCACTTAATGTTTCTTCTTCGCCAACACCTTCAAAATCGCCAAACAGTGCATGTCTTGTTTGTTTAATAGACCGTTATGTAGAAATTCATCTTGTCGATTCAAATAACGCTTAATGAAGTATGTGAATCACCCTTTAATACGATTACTGCAAAATCTCACCATAAAATATATCGATTATTATCCTTCAATATCAGTGTTTGCATCTCTGCTGAATGGTCGAAAACGTACTGTTGTAGAATTTTCTACAGGGATTTTGACATTACACATTCTAAACTGATTTCTCTGCTATATATTATGGGCAGACTGAGAAGTATAAAACAACATCAGTTGCTTGAATATACTTACATGTTTCGCTTGGCCCTCTCTAATATTACCAATATTCATAAGTCATTCAGTCACAAGACTAATTATCCTCGCAATTGGATGTGAAACAGTAGGAAACCATAAGGCGTATTCTCCTGACTAAGCGCTATCGTTTTGAAATCTTCAAGTAGGTCTTTTACACAATAGTCTTCACTCGATTAAGCTGACGTTGTCTTCTATAAGTCTTAGTACAGCGCCTGACTGTAGACCGTAATTTAAGTACAATGGAACCATAGATTTATACCCAGACATTCTGCCAAACTACTGTTAATTTATTTTCAAATATGGGGGATAAAATCGAATTTTGAATAAGTTTGCGTCTTTCTATTTTAGCTATGCATTTCTAAAAAATGTATTTTCTGACTAATTCACCATTGCTCCACATCTTTGATTTACACCAAACTTTTATGTCTCACAGCTTTTGAGATAATAATCTTAAGTTGAACACTTTTCTGATAAAGCTGCTGTTCATCAGTCTTATGGGATAGCATGAGGTCACTTCATAATACTAGCATCATACTTCCGTATTTCTTCCTAATTTTCGGACAGAAATTATTTGGGGATCTTAAAATTATCATTTTCTATGAACGGAGAGAAAAAGAAAGAGAAAATAAGCTTACATTAATCTGTATACTTTAACACCGTTAAAAAGCATATATTATATACCTGAATATTTTCCAATAATTTTATAGCTTAAAAATTTAGCAAAATGTATACTAAAACGCCATTTTTGGAAGGTTCTGAGACCGCGATTTCCTTTAAAAGTCATGCCACTTTACTGAAAAGGAGGATTACACATTTCTTTCTCCAATTACTTTTAATGGAGCATCATTTTTAAATTTATTAAAAAACTCCATTTAACAAAAAGTCGTTCTTCTGTGAAATAATGATGTTAGGCAAGATTCTCTGCAATCTCTCTGTATGACTTCCTAATAATAGTACAATACTTTTCCTACCTACAAGGAAACTATATTCTTTGATAACTTTATTTTTAACAGAAGTCTCTAAAGACATCTGCTTTCTAATGTTCTAAAACCTAATAACAAATAGTTTATTTATTTAAATTTAAATGATAGTGTTGTCTAATATATATATGTTTCTACAGGTATATCATATCGCAGGGAAAAGAAAAAAGGAAAAATAATAAATGTTTTCATATTACATTTTGATTATAAAATTTTAATCTCCGAAAATAAATGTTGTTATCATGCAGTACTGTGGACATCTAATTATATTAGAGAATATACACTTCCTTGAATTACATTCCTGTCTTAATCAAATGAGAGAGTTAAACTTCACAAAGGAAAAATAATAGCAATGAAATATCTGTTCTAAAGTAGAGAAGCATCATTACAAATTTCGAATTTAAAGTCTAAATTTAGTAAACATTTTTCTATATCCGATGCAGTTATATTTAAATATTATACACTCGTACGTAACTAGCTTTAAAATTTGTACGTGTTTTTTACAATTGTTTATATATATGATTATTTATAACTTAAAGTGTGTATTATACATCTTCTTTCAATAAGAATAAAGAAATTTTAACCGTATGTGATTTTGTTTTCCTTGTTGCAATTATAAATACGCAAAAGATCTAATTAACAACAACAAAGATAAATAAAAATTGTAATTATTACATGATCATTGATCTCAAATTTTAAAAGACTTTGAATTTACCACTACAATTAATTTTCATATTCATATATTGATGCACATCTCTGGTATATCTCTGCCAAATGCATGCAATGTCTCAAAGTATTGAATAATATGCAGCATAATATCTGATGTCCACCAACACTTTAAATGACACCGTATACATAAAGAATTTCAGCCATAAGAAGAAAATTAAATGTTATCATAAGGGAAAACACAGTTTACAAGATGTGAGAAATAAAGTTTCTTGTTATCACAAGAAAGGATTCCATCACAGCTGATAGAAACACATAAGACAATTAGCATGAGAGCACATTTCCACAAGAAAATTAATGTTTTCTATTTCAAATAAAAGGAAAAATTGTAAGCAGTAAAACAAAAATATAAACTTTTGCAGAGAAAGCTAGTTATTCTATTAAAACGTTAAAGCAACTTCCTTTCAATTACGGTAGGAAAGAGATTTTACTTGTTAAGAACGATTGATAGTAAAATCTTACCAGTGTCCCTCAAACATATCGGAAACTCTCAGAACAAAATAATTGGTATGCCTTTAAACAAGCAGCACAATCAGGAAAAAAGGAAGCACCACGAACATATCCTCAAAAGCTTCTCTAGGTAAAAAAAAACCTCATGGGCATTTAAAGAAATAAATGTGCAAGAAATCAGTCCCATAATATTGGAAAATCTATGACAGCAAGAAACCTGGGACTTGAAGAGGCACAAGATGTTTTCTGTTAGAAGAAAAACGAACTTATAATGATGGTGTTATGTAATACATACTTGTCTTAATTGTAATGTTTATCTTAATTCAGTTATCAGTAATTGAAGTTACACTTATTTTAATTGTAATGCTTATTATAATTCAGTTAACAGTAATGGAAGTTATTAATTTGATTTTATTAGTTTGATTTTAATTAGCTCTGTTGAAAAGTAATTCATGTTAATTTTTTTAAATGGCAGTTTTGGTTAAATCTGAATTTAAGTTGCTTGAGTTAATTTTCTTTCATCCTTAAGGTTGTTTGGTTAGCCATTTAATTTTGTTCTAACTTGTTTTTTATACTGTTTTTTTAATTTCTGATTAGGTTGACACTTAAGGTCATTTTCACTTTGAATTTTTAAAGTTCTTTGTTTATTACACAAGTTGGTGTATAAAGTTTAATAAGTTTTTCTTAACTTACCCCTCTTTCTGGTAAAGTTTTGAATCCATATTTTCTGACTTTGGTGGTAAAGTTGCTTATGATGTTGTAGAAACATTCTTAAGAAACATGAATTTAGCTGTGTAATTTCTATATTTCAACTGTAGAACCTTTCTTAAGAAACATGAATTTAGCTGTGTAATTACTATATTTCTACTGTATAAACATTCTTAAGAGACCTGAATTTAGCTGTGTAATTATTATATTTCAACTGTGGAAACATTCTTGAGAAACATGAATTTAGCTGTAATTATTATTTCGCTGTGTAATTATTATATTTTAACTGTAGAAACATTCTTCGGTGTTTAATTTAGTTAATTAAATGCTAGCTTTTGAAAATTCACTTTTGTAAATTATTACTTTGTGATGGAAACACCGAATTTATAACCTTCATTTTGGAATTTCCCTCGAGAAAAAAATACCTTCCATTTCTGTGAATGCTTATCTCTGCCAGACAGTTGTCTGGGAGAGATCCTAGACATTTAACCAAAATACTAAAATTCCTTAACCAAAATACTAAAATCTGCATCCTGCTTCTAAAGGTTTTTTTTTGTATGCATTTGAGCTGCTCAGGGGTTTTGTCACGAGGGTAACTGGGAGGTCTTTAGGTTTCCACGCATGTGAGAGTGACACCCTGTGAGAGGCTAGCTAAAAAATGTGTTTATTTCATTTGTAGCGAATAGTTCAATGACCCCATGTGCCGATTGTAATTCTTTCAGATTAGCGTTGTCCGCCAACTGCTGGCCACCTCAAAAGACCCATTCCATCTTCTGCCATGGATACTCCTCATAGGGTTGCCTTACAACTGGCGACTTTTGGTACTTTAAGCATCGCCAAGCCGGGGCTGGCGAGAAGAAGAAAAAGAGCCTGCAGCGGTTTTTTGGAGGAGGGCGAATCGTAACGAGGCGAATCGTTTTTTACGGCGTATTTGGAAGGCAGAGCGAAGGCCCGACTGCGCGGATGAGATGGCTGAAAACGTTAGCGAAGAGGAAACCAACGAGGGTCTGAAACGCATGGAGGACCGAGTCTAAAGATTGGAAGGGCGGAAGGCCCAGTTTCTACTCCCCTGTACATACTAACATGTATATTTTTTCTATCAGTTTCTCTGTAAAGCACAGGTAAATCACATCTGTAACTACCACCACTTATGTATCTGAAATATTGTAGCAAATTTTGTTTACTTCCAATAAATGTTAAGCTTAAATTTACCTAAATTTGTCTGTTTTACTCATAATTTAGAACACTGGGCCCAATAAATTAAATTAAAACTTAAACAGGTTATTTAATTTTTCACAACGCATAATTATGAAATATTACACTTGTTGTATTATTGATATGGTATTGACAACAATACTTGTTTGATACTCATTTATCTTACCGATATTTTGTTTTCAGTGTATGTCACACAATTTCACCCTTTGCAGTATCTTAGTGTTGATATGATTTAAAAGTTGGTATTATGTTTATACGATCATGACACCTAAGAGTAAATTAATAACTTTAAATTTTAATAATAATACAACAATGGGAATAAAAGTTTTCAGACTTATTTAGTGTCATTTCGTCATTTTCCTTATTATCATCGTTATTATTGAACCAAAGATAAAATTACGTCTTCGAAAGAAAATGTAATGTTCTGCAATGTAAACATTTAGTCATGCTCAAAGAATAAAGATAGCTTCTTAAGTAAAATATTTTTTAAGTAATATTAATGACTTTTAAATCCTGACTATGATCGAAATTGTCCAGGTTTATATTAAATCTCAGTTTCCTTTATCAATCAATTCACGTAATTCACTAGATCCTCTTTAAAGATTTCCCGAAAACTGTTAAGCGCATTATTTAGAGTTACTGACATATGCGTAATCACTTAAGAATATGAACAAAGAATAAAAAACTTTTCATTTCTGTTTCATATAAGAAGCCCAACTTTAATCATATCTGGCCTTATATATTAATACATGAACATTTAATATGGCCTATTGGCATGATACTTTTAAGTATACGTTTACAAATTAATTTTGGATTGTACTTAGTTGTAGATAATGAGTCACATTAGGAGTTCATAATAAAATATGTGGGAGAAGAAATTTTAAATAATTAAAAGAAATAGATTATTAGGCAAATAATCGACATCTTCATTTTTAGCAGTGAACTGCTCTAAATATAATTGAATTGCCATCAATTGCTTACTTCACAGCGACGAATATTTAAAATGGCATTAATAATATCTTGACTTTAGGGTATCTGGATTCTTTTCGGATCTACACTTCCACTATGAATACGAATAAAGCTTTTCTTATCTTTTACATCTGTATGTTGAATTAGTGCCTCTATATCTGCAATCACTTATGCTCGGTATTAAACTATTCACTATTCATAATCAGCTCTTTTCAAGAACAAAGTTTCATTAGCTAGAGGAGCACAGACTTTTAGGTCTGATGCGCCATTTTTTTTTCAGATAGCTAAATCAGAATAGTTTCAATCTGATCAAAATTTCCAATTGGAATTATTGATCGTCTACTGGATTGAGAAAATACATTCTAGGGCACTTTTGATGATTGCATCGCTCATTATGCAGTTCGAAGGTGACTTAATGGAAGTTATATATATGTATATATACCTTAAACCAGATTGAACACCCTGCTTTGCCTAAATACATAAAAGTTAAATGTTCTTCCTAGCAGTTAAAGTATTTAACTGAATGAAACTTAAGAAATTAATGGTTTATTTAAAACCTACAATTAGTGTGATACATACGTTTCTTTGATGTTGTGTGTGTGTTTGCAGGGAAAGTCGCATAATTAGGTGATGTTTCTGCATTGCTGGAATGTGCATTCTTACAGATATACGGAAAAGTTACAACTGACAATTATGCCATTGATTAAAATACAGTAGTACTACGTCAGTGTACGTTATTAATCCGTTCCAGATCCTTGGACTTGTGTCAAACTCGGCCTATACCAAGCGAACTTTTTCAAAAAAGAATAAAGGGAAAATGATGAATATATTCTTATAAAATATCTTACTGTTTTAACACTGTGTAATACTAAAGTACAAAAGCAGTGGTTTAAATACTTCCTGTACATAAAGGAAGCACTGTGCGCTAATATTTTTCTGTTATCCAGATTAATAGCAATTTTTCAAAGTTCTTTAATGTCTCTAATATTTGTATCATAGTCAATTTCATCCCTCTCGCATCGTTAGCCGATTTAAAAATTTTATTTTTTTCAGTCTTACATGCCGTCTTTCTTGACATAAGCCAATCTCGGATAGTAGCCAAGTTCGGGACACGCATGCCATCTCCATACATTCCAACAACCTCTATTTTCATATCCATTGTGATCCGAACCATGTTCTTAATAGTTACTTGACTCTTCTCATTAACTTTCTTAAAACTCATTGTTAACGAATTTACAGAACGTGTACTAAAAAAAAACACAGTATCACGTGAAAATTCAGAGTTATAGTGAGAGTTGTTTACTGAATAGTAACAAGAGGCATATTGACGCTTATGGACAGATGTAAGATTGTCTCCAAAGAAATAATTTGGGTAAAGTGCGCAGTCGTGACTCATCAAACTCGAATCGTAATACACACAAGCAATTCCGCATTTAAATAGAAAGTATATCAAGTTGGATTTATTTCGAAGCTGAAGTATATCGAGGTACCTCTGTATTTCTTTCCTTTTTGAAAAAAAGTGTTCAAGCACGTTATCCACCAGGAAGGTTTTCAATTGATTTATGGGAAATTCTGGAAGGCATTTGATAGGCCATACAGTTGGAATAATTCCGTAGACTTGTTGAATCCATGACTTGTAGTGTGAGACGCCATAATAAAAGGCAAAAGAAGAGCAGTTCTTTACTAACCATGTAAACCTAGTTCAGTGACACTACACAGTAGCAATGACGAGCAGCTTCTAATTTTGGTTAAAGTATCAGTTTATACGTAAAAGCCTTTTTGTAATCAGTTTTCATGTACTACTTTGATATTTTATAGTGAAGCTTCCACAAATTTTTACCAAAATTTCAATCTGCTGCTTCAAAATAAAAGTACTAAACTTTAAATTTACTCTTTGTTTCATGTTACCACGTTAATAGTTACCTAAATATTTTTTAATAGAAGCAAACTATTATAGCAGGAATTTGTGTTTAACACACGAACTGCAGGTTTTAAAACTCTCTCATTTATACTTTGATTCCTTTCAACGAATATAGCTGCTGTAAATAATAGCATTATTATGATAATATTTTCACCGAGATTCATCTGTGCTACAAATTGAGTCAATAATTAGCATACTGATTGGCACGTAACACAAATATCATTTGTTTAGAATTGCCAGCTGTGATATGAAGTATGTTTCTAGAGAAATCGTAGAGTTTAGAATAAGATGCATTAGTCATCATGCCCCAAATCTTGAAACACAAACGACTCTGTTTTCGCTTCACACTGTCTTTCTTTTATCACCTTTCGTCCACTCGGCCTTTACAATGGGATGCTATGGGCGTCGGTGATATTCTCGGAAATATTGTCTACATTTAAGGTTATACAATAGTTTGTTGTTAGGCTATTGTATGTTCAGAAGCACTGATGCATCAAAACCTAAAAATTCAATCTTCCACAGGTAAGTTGCCTTTACATACAAAGCAATTTATTTTATATTTGCCATTCACAGTTTTTCTGCTCCCTTTTGTGTTAAAATTTCCTTCAGGTGATTTTTTTTTGTATCAAAAATATATGTGTATAGTTTATGTTGGAGAAAAGATAATGAGATAATGCTGGATGAGGAATATGATGTTATATAAATGCTATTTCTTAATATTTTATGGTTAATATACGTAAAGTAATATCTTACAACTTAGTGGAGTTATGGTTATTTGAAGTACAATTTGAAACTGAAAATTTAGTCAAGTTTATTTAATTTTAAAGTGCCTAAAATTATTTCATCCTATATAGCACTTAAAACCATACATCTCTAAAAAACGTACTTAACTACCGACTGATATTTTAAGTACTAATCACAATTTACAACCTGTTGAATATACAGGACTTCATCTAAACAAAAATCTGAATGATTTTACGGAAGCCATAACAACAAACATTACTGAATTTATTGTTGAAAATTTAAAAACAAAACGTAACTGTGAACAACACGCTTTAGATCTTTGTAGTTATGGAAAAATCGTCTTACATTTAATGATTATAGAAAAGAATTTTGGGGTTTGGTATTCTCATCCACTGTTATTTAGCATGCATTCAAAACGGAGAAAGCTCTCGAAAGTGACAACGTTAAATAAACATCCACTGTAAGAGTTCACATATTATCGTCAGTTATATTAAAACAGTTTACTGACCATATGCTGCCATTTGCATTTAGCATTTATTCTGCTACAGGCAAAATCAAGATCAGACAGACAAAAAGCATACTTGGTGTAAAGAGCTGTAGGAGCTAATTCACATTCCAAAAACGTAAGACATGTTTTTAATAAACTAGTTCTGTTTAAAGCAGAATAATTTTTTACATTTATTACTTAATAATGAAGAAATAATATTAATTACAAAATAAGTAACGAAATGTTCTTGATCTATTACAGAAATGTATTATCTTCTAAAATTTCAAATGACACTTATACAAATTTCAATTCGCTTAGTTTTGATTTTAATTAAAGAATTAATTTGTTTTATCTGATTTATTTTTGATCAAACTGAAATTGGAAAGATCTCAGTTATGTGTGCTGTAATAGTGTGCATAAATATTGAAAGTAATATGAATCAAATCCATGAAATATTATAATTAATTTAAGCTACAACAAGGCAAATTGTTTTTGTTTCCTACTGTTTCCTTAGAATCATATTACGCATTTATATATATATATATATATATCACAAAAAAGATAATGATGTAAGTTACTTGCGTTATATAACCTTCAAAGCAATGTCTCCTTGAACTCGTTAAACCCTTAGGGTGTAACTTAAACATTTAACGCTTGCTGATATTTCAGAAAAACAAAAACTATTTTTTACTTTTGGATAATATTTATCATAATATCTGTCAAGTTTTTGATAACATAGATGAGGTAAGTATTTATAAACGCATGGGGATTGAGAGATTTTGCAACGTAAACTGTCTTCAAGTTATGTTTCTCGTTATTTACCAGCTGCAGGATTTCAAAAAAAAAAAAACTATGTTAAATTTAACATTATGTTCTTTTTTTCATGCTCCTTGAAAAAAGCCATGAAAATTTCAACAATTTTCATTTTTGATTTTTTTGTACATTTTATATCTACTTTGCTAATTTTATTGAAGTAGTTTTGTTTCAGTTTTGAAATGTTATAGTTATTCTGATATGTATATTTCTTATTTTAAAGAGTTTCCCTCCTTTCATGATCTAATTTTGATGTAATTTTTACCTGTTAATTACATATATATATATAATAGTTAATTTCAACTATGGCCTTTTGATGGAAAAGAAAAGTTAAAATTTAAGTATGAAAGATTAGTTTCTTTTCAGGAAATACCTCTCGGCGCTTTGCTTTTAAATTTCGCCTACTCATGATTCAAATACGTCAAGCATTCACTTGATAATAATTCCCTTATAATGCTTAGTATCTAGAGTAAGGTTTACCCATGTTGCTTTGAAATATGACAATCTTCGAATTTAGTTACAGCATCAAGTCACTTTGAGCGATTTCTCTTATCGCTTAATAAGTGTCCAATACACTGTGATTAATATTTTACGACTTGTAACTTTTCATATTAATTACCCACTGAAGAGTGTGAGCTTTTCTCAGCAAGTGGAGAGTCAGTAAGACAAGGTAACTAAAATACCAACTGCCAGTTAAAAACGAAATAAAACTCTTAGAACAAGTGTGGCTCTTTCTTGCTAAAGAAAGGTTTTTGCATAAGATATTATCTAGATAATATTTGAGACACTTCTCAAATAGATTCTTTCTATGTATGCCTATGTCTGAATAACTTCCTATGTATGCCGGATTCCATTCGATTCCCGATTAGGTGGCTGTGATGTGCCTAGATTTCTTAAAGACTTTCTTTTGCTTGAAGTAATATTTATTCAACCATATAAGACACTCAACAGAGTCATTAGAGAGTAGTGAAAAGTGTTCTTTGTCCGCCTTCCAGTCATCCATAATGAAGGAACAGTAAAGCCTCTTCATTAAAAAAAAGAATGTTGCTTTCAGTAGCACGGTCCACTAGCTTCATTTTTTATCCATCTCTGACGATTCGATGCTAAATTGAGCAGACGTAAAAAGATAATTACGGAGAAGGTTCGGTCGCCCGACTTTTATTTTGGTATTGTTTTGAAGCAGGTAAGGCTTTTTTAACTCCTGAACTTTCCACCTGATTTTTCAATTTCTTTTTATGCATTTTTTCTAAGAAGTTTTGGAAAAAATGTACTGCCCCCAAAATCAAAATGTTCCACCCTTAAAACACACTTCAGAATGCGTTGACGACAAGAGTGAGATTATTCTTTTAATCTTTGGGAAGAAAAAGAAATTAACAAGTACCATAATACTTTGGGCCACCGACGTTTAATCAGTCGAATAAATAAATATAAGTGTTTCGGGTAACAGAATTTATCACGGAGAAAAGAAATTTTATACGCATAATCGAATAAGAATAAATGTTTTACATATGGTCTTTTAACACATTTATTAGAAGTATTTTCAATAGTTAAAAATGCATACTTTTCTCATAAAGGAATTAAATAAAATATTAAGATGCTTTTGTTTTCTTTGAAACATTTAAGTTATCCATATGTTTGAAATATTACATTTATTTTAACTTTAAATTCTAAAGCACATTTTAATTTCTTATGAATTTGAATGGTTTGTAAATTTGACGCTTAGCAACATCCAAAAGTAAATTTTACATTGATAAAGTAACGTATAGTACAGATTAAGTACCTATACCTTAAGTATATTAAATGCAGTTTTCTTCTTCAAATAACAGAATTGCTTCAGAAAATATTTCCACCCGTTCGCCTTTTAGGAATTGAAATATTTGACGTATTAGAATTTAACTGCATGTAAATAAGACGCAAAATAGAAATCTCTCGTATATGAATTTCTAAGAATGTAAATAAACCACAATCTAATATGATATCAAATAGCATTCTAGTCGATACATTCACTGAACTTTGGTAGTTCGATCCTGATTCTCATCTGGACAAATGAGCAGCTATATGGGAGTTTTTGTAGTTTTCCTCATATGCAAAATAAAAACTGGAGGGTTTACCTTAAAAAGTCCTCCTCAAAGGCACTCCTTCCTCACAAAAATAACCTTCATGCGTTTTATCTTAATCAGTAATCTAACGGCGAATGTCAGTTATCATTTTATAATGTTTCTGCGTTTGTTTGCTATCACAGTTTTTAAACTAGGAACTAAGTAATCAAGTACTTTTTAATATAAATTTTTGAAACTTTTCATTCAAAGGCATGAAAATAATTTACATTTACAATTTAACTACGTCTTAGAACAACGAGTTTGCGTCATTATTAGACGTGTAAAGTCCATTAGATTTTTGTAGCTAGTAAAGAAGAAAAATCAGACGTGACTTCATATTTCAAATAGCTGATTTCCGGCTTCCAGATGAACATGCTTTCACTTCTGTAACGAAATCCATGAGGGAAAAATGGCAGTTCCTTATACTCTTCTCCTTCTTAGTTCTTAAGGACGGACTGTGGAGAGCCACTAGATTCAACCGACGAAATCCTGGTAGGGAAGAATTATCGTCTACAACATTTCAGCTCTGTCGTCACTCTAGAGATAGTTTGTTTTTTATAGAAGAAAACACAAAACATCAACTAAGCCCTTGTCAGTGTATTTGCACCGGTGATCTTCCAGTTACCAGCTTGAGTTGATTGCTCTATCATTTAGAGCACGAAAACATGCGCTGGGGAATGCAAAAATTCCTTTTACACATATGCAATCAAATTAAAATATTCTGAAGATCATCTGAAAATGGTACATCAGAAGTTATGAAGGGTAGAATAATCTTTAATAATGTAAGATTAATTTTTAAGAATTTAAAAATCCTCTGAATCAGTGTAAATGAATCAGAGGATATTTCTCTAAAAATGTACTGAGATTTTACAAGCAAATAAAACAAATGAAAAAAAAAATTTTAATTTTATAGATTTTGTTTGAGCTACATTTTTAATAATTGTAGTCTTTCAGGAATGTAATTTCTATTGAACAATATTAAAAACACTTACGGCATTTTGATGCAGAAAAATTTTGATTCACATTTATTACACTGTGTCTAAAATTGTAATAGTTAAGAAAATATTACATTTTAACTATTATAAATATATGTATTAGAACATTTTCTGCAAAATTCCACCAAGAGGCTACAAATCATATGTGATAGAGAAGGATGATTCATTAAGTTTTTAAAGATTATTTCATGGTACATTTTCTGACAATAATTGAATTGAAATTTGTTTTGGCTGATAAAAATATAATAATAATTAAATTTTGAGGTTAATAGATGTTTAAAAGTTATCTAAGGAGTTTTAATAATTGCAATCAAAGTAAACTTATATTGTAACATTTGTAAAAATTCATCGTAAGCTCTTTGTGTCTATTTCAGAATTATTAAATCAATTGAAATTGAAAGGAAAACTTGAAAATTATATAATATAGTCAATTTCCCTTCTTCTCCCAGTATGGCCCTAGGAAGAACACCCAAAAGTATAACTGGGAGGTGATAAGTTGGTCTATTTGCGTTCACAATATCCCTGTGCGTTGTCCAAAGGAATTAGCGAGGGTTTCCAGAGGATATGTTAGGATGTGACACTAACCTTGCCTGAAAGATGTGTTTAGATGGTTAAGGTTGAAGGGAGATTTTTGGATGTCGTGAATTTGTGGTAGTTATAATTTTAAGTTCTCATAACATTCAACGCACTCCCGATGACACCTCGCTTGGAAACACTAGGGACATACTTTGATGGGACAGGGAACACTCAGAAGAATACGTTTCAGAGTTTAAGGCTATTTTAAGATGTTGGGAGAATATGTATTCCGTGAGCAACATTTTCAGAATATCCAGGTGAGTTTTTGTTATCGTAGTTTAAAATTATAAAAGCTTAAATAGTAACCTTCTGATGGTCGTCACCGAACTCGGCTCGCTTTTCAGTTACCCAGTGCAGTGGGCGCAAACGAAAGCAGTAGACTTTATAAATTTGCCACTGAATGATATCGCGAGTATTTGGGAAGAAAAAATAATTTCATCTCGCTACCGCTAAACAGTTAAATGCAAAGTGTTGAAAGAAACTTTCTTTTATACATAATGCTACATAAGGCGCAGACCGCAGAGGTCTTTTCTACTGCTGTAGACAACATATGATATTTATTTCGGACTAGGTAAGCATAAAAAATGCTCAGTGCTTTTGCCAGGATTCGAACTTCTGACCCCACGAGTGCTACCCGGAATTTCTTTCAACTGCATTACGAAGGGATGCGTTAAGGATGTAGAAAATACACTACATTCTCCCCCACTTAAAGGATGCCTGAAGAAGGAGGAAATATCATTACCAAATATTGGTGTTGGCGAATTATCCCACCTTTTAGTTAAGATGTATTTCGGGGCATGCGACATAAAAAATTTGCAGTGTCCTTGCCGGTACTCGAAATACGGAGCTTTCGATTGCTAGCTGGCCGTGCTTTCCAACAAAGGCACACGTTAAGGAAAGGGGAACATTACAGTGTTACACTATTTTATTATTCTATGTATTCCAATGCTTAAATGAGCATGCGCGACTTGAAAGCAGCTGGCAGCACTTTTTTTTAACGAAATTTAGATTAAATTTCAAATAACTAACTAAATTTTAACTCACTTTCAAATTTCACCTACTAAACATTTATCAAAAAATATGTAAACAATAATAATAATAATGCGAAGGAAAAATTTCAAATTTATGGTACTTACTTTCTATCTGTATTTTTGTTGATTACATTTCGTAATTCAAATGTACTTGCAGGTAAATATTAAATTTTTTAAGTCATTTATTTCAAACAATTTTAATCTATTGAAATAACCAATAAATAACTTATTTTTAACATAAAGTTAAAATAAACAAGTTATGAAAATTTACCAAGTTTTCAGAAAAAACGTTACCCAGTGGAACAAGAATAAATAACGGTAACCTTTTCCCTTTTCTACGTATTAAATTTTACATCGCCACATACAGAAGAGAATACATAGGAATGTAGGTAAATTTCTCTAATTTTTACATTTCTCTAATCTTTACTAAGCACAAGTGTTGATGTTTCTGGTTTTATAACATTTGTAACCTTGGAGAAAAAAATTACCTGAAATTACCTTTATCACGTATTGCTGATGATCGTTGGTCATTTGAGCACTTTTCTTGTTAACTGCTAATTTTCTGCTGCTTGCTAATTCTCTGCTTACTTGCTAATATTCATCTGCGAAAAAATATTTTTAATATATAAATGTACTCCAAAACAAAGAGATATTTCTTATTTCAAAAACTCGTAAATAAGTATATTAAGCTTTTTACAAGTACGAATAAATGTTAATCCGATATGCAACTTCAAACCCTCAACTAAGATTTATGTCACACTGTACATCAATTCGTTCTATTTATTTATTTTCTGGTACGTTATTCACTTCCGTGTTTGATGGTAATGAACATAGTTTAAAATCCGACTCCAAATCATTCAAATTCCTTAAATCTATCTTCAAATTTTTGTTGTGACTGATATTTTTCTGGAGTGTTCTGTAGAGTTTTCCTTTGGAATAATAGGGCGAAATTCAGGACAAAGGAAATGGGTCAAAGATTTTGATTTCAGCTGTATTTCCCACATCTGCAAGTTAACTTTAAAAGCTTCATTAAAAGCATACATGTCAGTCATAAGTTTATCCTTTCCTTATGGATATTTATTCAGACTACTTAAATAACCGGTTAAATCAAAAAGTAATGCTAAATCTGCTATTCATGTATGATTATATAACTCGTCGATGGCTTTATGTTTTCGTCATGAAAATTTTGATTTAATAAATTAAATAAAAGTCATTTTAATACAGCTTCTCGACTTAAACACCTCACCTTGTTATAATACATCACATCTCCGTACTCACACTTTAAATTTCTTCAAGCAATACATCAAATTCTATATATTTCAGAGTTCGTCCAGACAAGGTATCTAAGTGGCCACACACAAGCGCATTTCAATAAAAAACCTAAGCTGTTTATGGGTAGTTGATAGCTGTTTTTAGCTAATTTTTTATTTTTAGCTGAACAGACTCAGCTGCCGCTGGTGATTAATTACACAAAGTGAAGCCTCACTAATCAGAACTTACACATAAATAACCTCCAAAACCTAAAACGTAACCCCAAAAAAGTGTTGAAAAAGAACACAACAGGGGAAGGGCGTAAAGTATCCTTTTGTTGAACAAAATATTTTGCACGCGGCATGAACGCACGTGCTAAAGTCACAGACCACCTAGAGTGAGAAACTTAAGAGATAATGTAACACTAAATTTAAAGAGTAGCCGAATGACATGGACTTTAAATTTAGTCATTTCACTACACTTTAAATTTAGTGTTACATTATCTCTTAAGTTTCTCACCGTAGGTGGTCTGTGACTTTAGCACGTAAGTCCGTGCCGTCTGTAAAATATTGTGTTCAATAAAAGGATATTTTACGCCCTTCCTCTGTTGTGTTCATTTTCAACACTTTGAGAGAAGTCTCAAAGATTAACATATTAGTGGATTTAGTTACATTGCATGATAGCTAAGAGAACTAGATCCCACAAATTATTGTAACGCTCTGTATTAGTATACCAGCTGAACTTCCAAAGCGAGCTTCTTTTTTCCCGATTTCATTTTTTTTCTATTCAGAGAATAATACATCAAGTACATTTTAAGTACATTTTCAGATTTTAAAGGACATTCGATTTTGAAGAAAATTTGGTACATCAAAATCTATGAAATTGCTGATTTTCCAAATTTTTGTTAAAACTGTACCTTAATAAAATTATAATATATTTCTCTCGCCTTCTTCGCATGCCTTCGTGGTGTACTGGTCAGCACACTCGACGCGTATTCCAGAGGTCTGTGGTTCCATTCCCGACGAAGGCGTTGCTCATTTTTCCTGTCTCCTCCTTTGAAATAATCTATGATCTCTACAACTGGCGCCCGAACTAAAAGGGTGGTGGATGATGATTCTCCACCACCGGGATTTGGCGACTGGGTCCCCAAAACCCCAGTCGCCCTTCGGAAGAGAGAGTATATAAGGTATTTCTTCCGCCTTTTTCGCATGCCTTCGAGGTGTAGTGGTCAGCACGCTTTACGCGTAACTGAGAGGTCCGTGGTTCGATTCCCGGCCAAGGTGTTGCTCTTTTTTTCTTTTCTCCTGCTTCCAAATAAATCCTAATGTCTCTACAAATTTACTACACTTAAAAGAAATTTGGAACGATAGGAGGATAATAAATGGCAGAAAAAGGCTTTTAAATATTTTGGCAGCCTTTTAATTTCTATGCCCACCTTAGTCTGTATTTTGATTTACTTCCTAATCATCTATGTCATTTATTAAAAATAAATGTAGAAGCTTAATTAGCTGAGACGGCAATAATCAACAAACTCTGTTTATATGTACACTAGTGGCCACCGTAAATACAACACCCTGAAGGAAGCATGCAAATAACATGAAATTTACAACATGCATTAGCGGAGGTGAGATATGCAATAGAATTTCAGCGCAGACGCACATCACGCGCGCCTGTGCGGCCACTTGAAAGCGCTATTTAAGGCTTGGAGTTTTCGATGATTTTCAAGTTCGGTAATTGTGTTTTTCTTGTGTTATTTTCAAAAAAAATCAATTATGCCTCGTAGTAAACAGCGATTATCGTTTGATCAAGTATCCGAGTTCGACAGAGGAAGGATAGTGGGCTACCGAGAGTGTGGATTATCTTTCAGGGAAATCGGTAGTCGTGTTGGACGAAACCAAACAACTGTAATGCGGATATGTGACCGTTGGATACAGGAAGGTACGACGGACCGACGTGTTCGATCGCATCCACCTCAGTACACCACGTCACGTGATGGCAGGAATATTGTGTGCATGGCAATGACGGATCGCTCAGTCACATCACGAACCATAGCACACTACATTCAGTTTCTAATGCATCATCCAGTGTCTGCGCGTACCATTCGACGCCGTTTACAGCAGAGTGGTCTATCCGCAAGACATCCATTGCTTCGTTTACCCTTGACAAGAACCACAGACGTCTCCGAAGCCAATGGTGCGATGATAGAAGGATGTGGATGGCAGAATGCAATGAAATTGTCTTTACTGACGAGTTACGCTTCTGTCTGCAACACCACGATGGTCGGATTCGAGTCTGGAGACACCGTGGAGAGAGGATGCTGAACTGCTGCGTCCTGCACCGGGTATTATGGTATGGGGCGGTATTGGATAACACTCTCGCATTCCTCTAGTATGCATTGCCGGTACTTTAAACAGCCAGCGCTACATCTCCGAAGTGTTGGAGCCAGTTGTCCTTCCTAACCTTCAGGGCTAGCCCACAGCCATATTTCAACAGGATAATTCGCGACCACACGTGGCACGCAATGTCCAACGGTTATTCGTCAATCGCCAGATTGAATTGCTTCCCTGGCCGGCTCACTGTCCGGATCTTTCGCCGATAGAAAACATGTTGTCCATGGTTGCTGAACCATTGACCCAGATTACATCCCAAGCTGCCACACCAGATCAACTTTGGCAACGTGTGGAAGCTGCTTGGTCTGCTGCACCCCAAGTGTTTACCACATCCAAAGTGTCTTTGAATCAATGCAGAGGCGTGTGGAAGCGGTGATCTTCAACAATGGCGGCTACTCTGGCAACTGATTCTGAAAGGAACTATACTTCGCAGAAGTCTATAAATTTAATCATTTGATACTTGGTCAACATGTTATTTACTAAATGAATTTTGTTGTGATATCCCTTGTCTTTCTTGATGTAGCAATTTGGGTGGCCAGCAGCGTATAAACTAACCGATTTTAAATGCTAAGTGTAGTTCGAAAAAAAAAGATTTTTTCATTTTTGAACTTGTTTTTTCCAAGTCAGCTCAACAGATATTTCTATGTGTATTATCAGTCCATTATGTTAAGCTGCTTCAGAAACGGAAATTACTTGTAATAGACCTGCATAAGAAGAGCTAGTGATGAGTGTGTTCAAGTTCCTGACTTTAAAATTACTTTAAATCCGTACGGGGATAAATACTAAGCTCTTTTTTGATTAAAATGTTTCTATATTAATTCAAAATGCAATTTATATACGCGAACAAATGGGTAACAGAAGTGAGAGAAATCATGTATGCAGCTGGGTTGTTTTAAATAAAAAGTTTTACGTCTGTTCAGATTTATAAATTTCACATTTAAAAAAAATGAGTAAAATAACAAATTAATATTATTAATGTTGGTTAAAAGTGTTTTAGAAAATATTTTATAAATATTTCACATAATAAAAAATTTTTGAAATTGTTTTACAAACAAAAACAGGTAAAGAAAAATTCTAGATGTATGTTATGATTTTTTGCAACATTTCAAGTCAGATAAGATTTCAAATAAAAGCTTGTAATTTATATTTATAGTCATCGATAGAAACGTAATAGGTTTTTCAGATATATATGTATTGAAATTCAATAAGAAAGTGATTTAAGGAATTTGAAATGATTTAATGACCATTTAGAAAGTTTACATTCTTTAAACCGGGTTTTCTGGGTTTTGCATTTTTTCGATAACTCCTTTTATTTAAAAACCTAAAACTTACCCCGGTATGTACTAAATTCTTCAATATTTGATACTGCTTGTTTATTTTTATATACTTAATGGGAACAAGGATGGGTTTTGCAAAAAAATGAAAAGTAAAATTATTTGAAGTACAAATGCAATTGAAATTTTATTTTTTTCAACATTTTTAGATATAAATAATCTTTTTATGTGTTCTCAGAAACTACTACATTAACTGCCAGGTCGTTCTTAAACTTATTTAAAACATTCTAATAAATGTATACTTTTTAAACACTTGAATATTTTACATTGACCACTCCTGAGGCCAGAAGGGCGGACCAAAGGCCGAGCAGTAAAGCCGCTAAACACTGGTACTTTTGGCTGAGGTTCGAATTCAGCGAACGGGTTGGCTTTACGGGCGTTTCCGTGATTTTCTTCATATGTACCATGTATACAAGCTTTTCTCTTAGAAAGGTCTTCCATGAAATCATCCCTCCCTTTAGGCAGATAGCCCTCGAGTTGCTTTCACAAAATAAGATACACCGAAACCCATATCTAAAAAATGGCCATTTTATTGTGGAGACATTTAACAGGCGGCTACCGTTGTCTTGTATGAAGAGACAGACACTTACAGCCATGTCTTCTCTGGGATTCGAGTCCGGAAACTTCGGTACCGCAATTAGCTCCCCTAAGCACTATATCGTCTGGGCGGCATAATAAAAAAGAATTTGGGGTAATTACACTTAAAACTGTAAGCCACAATAGGTATTTTCTTCAAAAACCAAAATTATCAGAAAACATTTATTTAGCTTCAAATCATGTTACCTAACATAATAATTTAATAATATTTACAAAAAATAGTTGAAAATTCTTAAATAAAAAACATTCAGGAGGTACCGAGTTTTCCTACTTACATGGAAATATCAATATTTATCTCTTCTATCTGTGTTACGTCCCTTGTATATGATCACAATTTAATTTAATATATTGGTCCACTTTTGTCGTACGGGAGTGAACTTTTAAGTCTTGCTTTTTGTTTAAGGGACCGTATATCTTGTTAGATATTCGTACCTTTTACAAAAAACATTTTTCTTAATTTAAGATACAAAAACATGCATATTTTCGCTATTTAATACATTTTTATAGTTGGAATTCTGTGGCCTCAGCCATTGTTGTGAAAATGATGATCGCGAAAAGAATATTGAGCACATAATATGTAGGCCATTTAGCCTATCTTATATTGTGATGATATAGTTGAACTCCGTTTTTAGTAATGTTGGGAATGATAGTAATGTTTTTTCAATACGGAAATAGTGAAGGCAAAAATATACTTCAACATTTTCATATGATATTTTAATAATTCATTAGAATTTAAATTTATCTGTCTATATTTTTTTAATTTAGGTAACTGAAAGAACTATGATGCTTTATTGGACTTATTTCAATGCGACAGAAGAAGTTGCAATATCGCCATTCTAATTTTTTGTAATTAACAAGCAGCATTGAGGATTTAATGTCCCTTAATAAATAAAAGACTATAATAATCCTTAGTGTCGCCTGTCAGCCGCCACTCGATTTGCCGCAATACAGTGAGTCTCTTCTCGTCTTCAGAGGGCTATAAACTAACAGATAGGCCACGGTTATTTCATACCTAACTAAATAATAAATGGCGTTTGAAAAGTTTGCAAATATCTGCAAAATCATTAATTAGATAAACTGTAAAACAGACGAGTGATCAGTATTATGAATTACAGGAATTAAAGATATTAAAAATAAACCAAAGATTGCATTTAAACCTCACAGCTTGTCAAGCAGTCTGAGAGATAAAGTAAATATTTTACGCCACGTCAAATGATAGCACATACCAAGCACTATGCCGTTTGAATATTGGGTTAAACCTGCGTTAACGTTAGTTATTCTCGTCTATTCCACATTTAACTTTCAAATCAGATTAGACATAGAGATGAATTTTTATTAAAATTCGTCAGTTAGCAATAAAACTGCCTTCCCACTGGTACAACATATTGCTGGATTTCTTTGCATCAGTAAAGTTAAATGTTTATTTTTTATAATTCTACATTAAAAGGATATTAATGCGTAAACAGAAAAATTATGTTCACTTAAAATATGATTCATTCTCGTTAATGGCGTAGATAGGAATAGCTTCAAGATAACATCATTATGTTTGACATTACCTTAAATTTTTTTTGATGGATTTTAAAATTAGATTTTATTAGTTTTTAACACAAACTATCGTAACGCATCATTGTTAAAACATAACCTTAATTCTATATACTAAAGAATTTTCACAGCATGCAATGAATAAGTAATATTGTAGTAGTTATTAAGCTACAGACAATCGCTATCATTTGCACGAATTTTCATGCTAACCCTGTTTCCTTGTAGGTGTTGAAATTTAATGAATAAGATGTAGAAAATAACATATTTTAGATGAATGCTCGAAGGTACAATACTTCATTAAATTTATATATTAAGTATAAATTTTAGGAAAGTAATAGAAGATATAATATCTTATTAAATCTGTCGCAGGAAGGGCATTTAACATTTTAGTAACTTTTCGTTAACTTCGAATACGTTAGTATAGTTTATTCACACCGAATATTATCTATAAGAATTAATTCTTTTCACTATTAAAATACAATAACTTTTGAAAATAAATCCTCATCCAAACAACAGTTCTAAATCTGGAATAATAAATAGTTTTGCATACTACTCTCTGTTCTTCATTTCGTGATGGTTTTATTAAGCAAGTTTTGAGAATATCTAAAGACTTGAGAACAGATTACGAATAGGTTGTTCTACATTAAGATCTGGTAACTGATCTTTAACTTAAATTCAATCATTTATGTCCTATAGACGAAGGTTTTTGCTTGTTAAAGGAAAACGTTACTTATGTGAAATCCACACAAAGCAGAGTAGTTGTTTTGAATTCTAAATAAGAGTTACCATCCATCAATTTCATCCAAATTTAATTCCGTTCTTTCATCGACTGTCACAGATAAGACAGAAATATTTACACACAGAGGAAGGAAAATATTTTCCTCTAGAAAATGAAATGACATTCTGGCGCACTTGCATTAATAGTGGTGCAGTCAAGCATAGAGGTTTGGATTTCAGAAAATCTTTGAGATGCTTTCATGTCTTCTCTATATTTAGCAATCGTGTTGGCGCTAATGATGGTTGGCGCAGATTTCTTGGTCCCCAGGATCGCAGAGACGTGCTGCTACTCTGATAAATGATCGAAATATTTGATGCCAATATCTGGGCTAATAACCCAAGACCATTTATCTATCCGGCTTCAACAGCTGCTCTAACTTGAAGCGAACAAAAGCTGCGCACAACCCCTTCTCTCGATGGGCTGCGTAAAAATAGATTATCCGAGAAAGCAGAGAAAAAACGTTCTCTGCTGAATAAAAAGAACTTCGTTAAATACATGTTCTACGTGCAATACACTAGAAAAATGTTAATATTCCCGGACATATTATCATTTTTATGCGATATTAGGGCATGTATGCTTATTGTGAGTCTGATTCATTGAGGATCACAAAGAGAGAATAAAATACAAATGAAAGAATGAAGAAATTTGAAAAAATATGTAAGTATTATATATTTTGAGTATTATATATTCTACTTTGCTTATATATTTTGAGTAGATCTTTTGAAAGGATATTTTTAGAAAATAATGAAAAGCAGTGAAAGATAAAAAAGAAGGCTTAGGTACAGTATGTATAAGTAACTGAAACGTCTCAGAAAACCTCGCTTTGTCTACATTTTTAATTAATGTTTATCCATTCTTTCCGCAATTTTGTTAATTCATCTCCTGCATCAGGCACTTAAATGTAAATATTACGTTTAAATAAATAAATACAAGCTATATTTCCTCAGATAAGTAACTAAAACGCAAAATTTCAAGCACTTTAATTTAAAGTAATTAATTACAATTTAAAATGCTGAAAGCTTACAGATATTTACAAAGAGAGAGAAATTAAATATTTATACCCTAAATAAATTTTCAATAAAAGATTTCGATAAATAACTTTTTCAAATGTTTTTAATTGACATAAATCAAGTTTAAATTTCGTTTTTAGAACTTAAGATTTAGCAGCAACAACAATCATCTACTGCGTAGCAATGTCAAAATTACTACAGCATCATAAACTTAACTATAACATAAATAAGAACGACATTTTCTCTTCCATGTTCTTGCTTTTGTCGTAGATACACTAATAGGCTATAAAATATACCTATAAGAGCTTTTAACATGTTAACAAATATTTTTAGTCTAATACCAAGTAAAACGCTTCGGAATTTACATTACTGGCCCTTAAAATTGCTACACCAGAGAGGCGGCACACCCCACTCCTGAAATTTACATGACAAACAGAACATGCTCTTGTGTGCAAACAATTAGGTTTTAAACTCATTAATGTAAAGCAGGTCGCAGTAGCGACACCTACAACGAGTATAAAACCAGAGATTTTACAATAGTTTTCTCATACTCAATTTGCAAATGAACGTTCTTTTCGGTTAAGAAAGATATTATAATGCCTCATGTAAGACAGAGAAATGCCTACCAAACACGTATCTCTCTCTTTTGTTTGAGGAAGGATTATAGCCAATCATGATTTCGGTTCATCGTACCACAATACTGCTGCTCGCAAAGGTTGAGATCCTGTGAATGCCCGCAGAATATGGAATCGATCGGTTCGGGACAGTCAAATGGAACCTCGTGCAGAATCGCAGCACCCCCATCACTAACAGCCGAGAAGACAGGCATCTTATCCGCGTGGCCACAAAAGATTGTACAGCCACGTCTCGAACCTTGAGTCAAGAAACAGAGTCGTTTGCAAGACAACAAAATTCTGCTAGAACAGTTTGATGACGTTTGCAGTAGCATGGACTATCTGAACGGCGTTCATGGTTTCAGCAACTTTGACGCTGCGTCGCAAAATGGATGGCCTTCAATGGTCTGATCAACGACGTACCTACACGCAGAAATAGGGTCACGTCATTTTTACAGACGAAACCCGACTTTGAATATAGAACCATGATGGTGCATCCGTGTTTGGTGGCATCGTGAAGAACCCACATTGCCAGCTTGCATTGAACATCGTCATACCGGCCCATCAGCTGGAATGATGATATGGAGTGCTCTAGATACACGTCTAAATCATCTTTTGTTCTCATTGCCGGGACTTTGAACAGCAACAGTTACATTTCTGAATTGTTAAGGCCAATGGCTCTGTCCTAACTTCGACATCTTCCTAACGCTTTGTTTCAGAGGATCGTACGTTGCCCGTCCTATTCTCAGCAGAGTAGGTGTGAGACTGCTGCAATGACCAGCACATTCTCCTGATCTGTCACCAATTTGAAACGGGTTGTCAATGGTTGCCTAGCGACTGCAAAGTAATTAACTGTGGCATAGTGTTGAAGCTGCATGGACTACGGTTCCTGTATATGCCGAACAACCTCTGTTTTATTCCATGCCCAAGTAAATAAGCGCCGTTTTTGCTGCCAGAGGTGACTGCTCTGGGTACTGATTTCTGATGATCTATCTGTCCTGATTTCCTGTAAATTTAAACACCTTTTTTTCAACCATAGTGTATGTGTCCAATAAATATCATTCTGTTATTTGCATTACTTCCTCATGTTGTAATTTTTTTGGCAAGTATTGTACTTACAGGACGCAACTTTGTAATGTTATATCTTCTCCTGTTCTGGAAAATAAAATCAGTAGGAGTAAAACTTCATAGTCGAAATTATTTATTACCTTATGAATGATTATTTTATACGAAAAAAGCATGTGTATATTTATAGCATATACATTATGAACCTTAAATAAGCGTAAATGCAGTAAATAATTTTGTGCACGAGTAAATAAGTTTAATTTGTCTTAAGGACTGTTGTAGTAATAACAGTAAGCTATGCATATGAAATCTGAAGAACTTGAATGTGAGGTTACAAAATTTTTAAACTGAATATTGTTCATATAAACAATGTTTTAATCCTAGACCTGTAGCGAAAGGAAGCGGGGAAATGAAAAAAGTTTAAAATGCTATAGAGGTTTTCAGAAAGCTTAAAAAGTAGAATTTGGTTTTTATGTTTTAAAAGAAACTAACAAAATAAATCTAATCTTAAAAGGAAAAAGGCAATCGATGGTAAAGCCGAAATCTTTACGTATAATACAAAATCTGAGTTCTTCCGGATTAGAGGACGTATCCGGGCTAGAGAAGGACAATCGAATCTCGTCGTTCGTCTGGAGAATACAAAAGAATATACGGAGAATATAAAAGAATGAAAGAAAAGTCTGCTTCTTTTCTTAGAAGCACTAATCCCCATAAATCCAGAAGGAAGTGGTAAGGAAGAAAGATTAATTAAAAAAAATTATATCTGACTTCACATTTGTCTTGCTTTTTGTCTCAAAATGTACTTTAGCTTATAGATGTAGGAGTTCGTTGATCAATGCTTCAAAAACTTTTCATTCGAATAGTTTATATTTTCAAGTTTTATTTTAAATAATTTATAACGTTTTATAATCGTTTTATAATCGACTTAAATTTAAAAGTGTTTTTACCTTTCATAATATATATTTACTGAGAGGAATTAGATTTTGGCATCGAAATGTGCAACAGTTTCTATACTTCAAGGTTGCATCGCTTTTACTAAAATTTTTCAGAATTCTTTGTAGAATTATCATAGCTTCTATCACCCTTCAACTTTCCTATTTCATGTAACTCTTAGATTATTGGAGTTGTTGCAAGTGTGCCCCTTTTACATATATTAGAATTCAACACTTTACTGAATATTGATGAATTTCAAGTCACTATTAATTTTTCTAACTGGACATCAGAATTCGGAATAGTGGATTAAGTCGTAGGTTAGGGTAGTATTGGCAATCTATAAAAAAACATGTATTTTATAAATAAAAACTTTTCCAGCACAAAATGCTTTCAAGCAAGATTAAAAGAGAATGAATTGAAATGAATGAACAATTAAAAGTCAGAATAACTGCGCACCAAATAGTATCATTCTTTTTCAGAAAGAATGATACTATTTCTACGGAATGAAAAAAATTAATTTTAAAAACTGATTAGAAAGAATCTAATATAAGTCAATTACTTTTTGAACTTAGCATACATTTCAATTTTATAGTCTCTTTACCGTTAATTAAAATCCCAGTAACTCAATACAAAACTGAATTCCTTTTGATGACGTCATAGATCACGAATTATATTTCGATTAAAATATTCCGAGTCCTTGCATGAATTCAGATTCAAATATTTTCTTAACAAGATATTCAACCAGCCCCAGTGAAATTTAATTAAATATGAAGTTTGCCTCAATTTGAGAAGTTAAACGACGAAATTCAACCGACAGTAACAAAAAATACTGAGCTTCTTATTAATCAGTTTTCGCTCTCTGTTTTGCTGCAGTTCCATCTATGAAATAAAAATCTTATTTTAATTCCACAATATAACAAAGCATTAAACGTCTTTAATTTTGTTAAATTTAGTTGTATATTTGAAATTTTTTCCTTATAATATAACATTTCAATTTCAAAAAATTGGTTTGTTTGGATGCGAATCATAAATTATGAGTAATATCGATTTAAGGAAAGACAACTGATGATTCTGAGAAATTTTACCACAGCCAATTTAGAGTTAAGAACAGAAACAATGATATATTAGCGTATTTTGCGCAAAAAAATCATTCTGCTAAGGTGAATAATCATGTTCTCAGTGAGAAAACATTTTACATTCACATGAATATTCCGTACGTACATTTGTTCAATGTTATTTTTAAGTAGATTTTGCACCGTTTAGTTCACAAAAATGATCGGACACTTTCATGTTTTGTATTCTTTAAAAAACATAAAAAATAAAATAAATTAAAACAGAAAGAAAGACTTTTATTTTGATTATATATAAATTCAGTATTTTGTTTGTAAATACATTTTCGAAAAGATGAAAATTAAGTTCAAAATCAATGCGGTTTGTTTAATGAGAAAAAATATTCTTATAAAAATCATAAGACACTTTTAGTAACAACATTTGATACACACGCTTTTAGGTAATTCGGAGTGGATTACCTTTATATTTGATCACTTCATTCAATCGCTTGGGTATTAACTTCACAAGTGTTTTTGTTATTTTTAGACTGTAAGGTTTATCCGAAGTTTCTAACAGTTAGTTTTTGTTAAAGCTACTTTTCTGTCCTTCCTAATTTCAGCTTACGATTTCCTACCAGAATTGTTATGTAGTGATTTTAGTTAGTTTTGAAGTATGGATTAATGTGTAGTTAATTGCAGTTTATTTGTTAATTAATTATTGTGTGAGTAAATTATATGCATTAATTTATGCTTATTCTAAATCTTTCTTCACGAATTGTATTGCTTATGTTATTGAATCAATTATTTTTATGCGAGTTAAACAGAGTTCTCATTCTTACATTACGCGTTCGATAGTAGTAGCTTTCGGGAAAAGGAGACAATGGGAAATCGGTTGCTTTCTGCGTAATATTTGAAATTTAAAAATACTTCCTTTTTATTCACATGGATGAAATTTATACCTCTTAGAGAGAAAAAATTTAGCCTTCTTATGAATCTACTTTCATGACTGTACGTCGCCCCGTTGGAGAATTATGCCCATTTAAATGCTAAAATTGTTGAATTTCGTGACTAGAAATTTATTCTGCTAAAAGGGTCCATTTTGAGCACTTCATTCGTCAAGGTCATGTACTGTGTCCGGTCGCAGGTAGGGTTGTTGCATTCTTTCCCTCCCCCCTCCTTGTTGGCGAAGGGGGTGGCGAGGGTGGAATTTTTTTTTTTGGTGTGAAGAAGGAAAAACTAAGTTTTCGCAGCACTGTTTTGTGTTTGGCGAGATTTGCATACTAATTCACCAAATTTGGTGATTTTCGAAAATTCTGGATTCTGGACGATTAAAATCGGCATGCAAGGCCATGTTCAGCCCTTTTTGCCTTGGATTTGCAGCTGTAAGAAGCACGTTATTTGTTTCTTCCTCTGGAAGAGCTGGTTGACCCGGGGGTGTCCGGTAGTGGACATGTTTACGTCTTGCTGGCTACCATTTTTGGGGAGATGGGGAATATGATAAATATGTACATCTAAAAGATCAATTGAAACGTATACTCCTCCGCACTTTACCATCCCCGTGTAGGAGTCTAGAATGGTGTTTTTTTTCTCATCGAATCAATGCGTTAACACCATAGTGGATGCAACTTGAATCCAGCTATCCGGCTTCTTCCTGATCGGTCACTTAGATCCGAGTACTACCATCAACTCGTCTGGATGGGTCTAGTTCCGAAAATTATAAGTTTCCACCTTCTTCACATCGGTCTATAGGTCCAGTTTTCTCGCTTCGAAACATCTATGCTTTTTCTTCATCTTCCTACTGGAATGGGCCCTCAGGACTGCTAACATCATCTCTGTGCGGGTTGGAATCATGCCCAAAGGAGAGCTTCGGGTTTCAACTTCAAACGGCTGCTCGTCTGGAGATTGTTCCATCTGATAAATTAGCAAGGCTTAATTAAGTTTTAAAATTCTTCCCTTCAAGTGAGTTCAACCTTTTGATTGTTAATTTCACCTGAAATTAAGTACAGCTTTCAACCTAACTTCCGTGAACATGTTTCCTAAGTAATAAGGCTAATTAAAATTTTTAAGAGATTTGATTAATTGAAGAAAAATTTTCCAGTTATGAATTATTAAAGTAAGGAGTAATTATATGTGTATTTAATTTCTAATTAAATTCTATTTAACTTTTAGTCAAAAGTTTTTCTGCTGGATCTTAAATCCAGGCTGTTTATTTAAGCAACTGCTGCACTATTACTCTATTTAGGACCTTTTAACTTTAACTTGGATTGTAATTTAAAATTTATATATAATGAATTAAGATAGAGTATTAAATTTGTTAACTTATCTAAATTTTACCTTTTTATTTAAGTTGTCACTACCTTTGGTTGAGAATTAATTTTTAAATTAAATAACTTTTTACAAATTAAGGAACAAAATAAAAATTTAAATTCTACTTTACCTTTAATTGAGTAATTGAATGTAGGAATAAATGTAATCATTTTTCTCCAACGGGTCTACTTGAGTATGTAATATTTTTCTAATTGCCTAAGGGATTTGCTAAATTTATGTATGTAATTTTTACCTGAGTAAATTAAGAAATTTCTTGAACTAAGTAATCTCTATCAATATTGGTAAAGACACCATGCTCGGTGATTCATTAAATTCCTGTGTATTTGTATGCTGGCCAGCAGAGTTTTGATAACTGCATATGAAATTTTAATATTAATTTTTACGGTGTAAATTTTAAAACACGATGCAGAACAATAAAAAGCACAATTTATTTACAGGAATCACTATTTACAGCACAGTTCCAAAATCACCTTTAAAAGCGTCGAAAATCTACAATAAATACGCTGAAACAATCAGCAACACAGCTTCAGGCTGTAACTGTACAGGTAACTTCACGGCAACACTAAACTTATAATAAACACCGTGGAACAATCACCAATCCACTGTCAAGCTATACTGTAAAGATAGCTTCACGGCAAAGCACTACTCGATTGCTTTCCGTTCACAGAACTCTCGCGTAGGTTAGCACTCACAGTAAGCACAACGCTCACACTACTTCACAATCTCTTCGCAACTCTGCAACTCGTAACTAACTCCGCAACAACTCTCACAATCTCTTCGCAACTCCGCAACTAACTGCTCTCAGAAACGCAAGGGTTTATATACCTTTAAGTTCGACACGTTTCGAGAAATATCTCGACAGGAAGTTATTCTAGAAGCTTCCCGATTGGACCATGGGATATCGCCGATTTGGTCGCCAAATGGGCGATAAAGTCGCCAATCTGGCAACCGTACCATACACTATTTTATGGCAACCCTAGTGCTATGCCGGAAAGCTTACATACAGGCGCAACCGCCGAATTTTTCGCAACAATATATATACACTCACGTTTGTGAAAATTGCAACACCATGAAGTACTTACGCGAGTGAGCTGAAATTTTCAGGAAATGCAAAGTAGCGCATGATATGCAAATGATTAGAATTGCAAATCCGTAGCGCATGCGTATGCTGAGCAGCGCCCTCTGAACGGCTGATGGATCCGAATAAATAGACGGCTGTAGCGAGGCGTGTATGGTTATGGGTGGTTATCTGCTAGTGGTAAACGTTAACTCAATCTGTACTTATGCCTCGTCGACGAAAGAGAGCGAGATTTGAACAACTTACAGAGTTTGAACGAGGGAGAATCATCGGCCTTCGTGAAGCTGGATTGTCGTATCGTGCAGTAGCCTCTCGTGTGCAGCGTAACAGCAGCACAGTGATGCGCGTTTGGAAGCAGTGGACGGACGAGTGTCGGACAACTCGGAAATCCGGGAGTGGACCCCGAAATGTGACGTCAGCTCGCGATGATAGACACCTGGTCCGCATGGCGCGGACGGACCGTACAGCTTCCTCTAGACAATTGGCAGCACTGTGGTCAATAGCTACAGGTGTTTCATTGTGTGCTTCATCAATTCGTAGACGTCTGCTGCAGTGTGGACTGCGCGCACGGACTCCTTTATACAGGATCCCCCTAACGCACGACCATCGCCGCCTGCGGCTACAATGGGCCAATCAGCATAGAGACTGGCGTGCTGATTGGCAGCATGTCGTGTTTTCTGACGAATCCCGCTTTAATTTGTGGTACCATGATGGCCGCATTCGTGTCAGACGCTATGCCGGTGAACGCCACCTTCCGGAGTGCATTATCGAACGCCACAGTGGACGAACACCCGGAGTTATGGTCTGGGGCGCCATAGCATATCATAGACGATCTCAATTGCTACGAATTGTGGGCAATCTGAACAGCAACCGGTATATCCGTGAAGTTCTACAGCCCGAAGCTGTTCCCTTCCTTCAAAGCTTGCCAGGCGCTGTATTTCAACAGGACAATGCCCGCCCTCATACTGCTCGGATTGTTAAATCCTTCTTTGCAGCGCAGCAGGTACAGCTTCTTCCTTGGCCTGCGTGTTCCCCGGATATGTCGCCAATTGAACATGTGTGGGATGTCATTGGTCGGCGTCTTGCTCGTGATCCTCGTCCTGTTGCGTCTGCAGACGAACTTTGGGTACGCGTACAAACGATATGGAATGCTCTTCCTCAGTCAGACATTCAAACTTTGTTTGACTCCATGCCACGTCGTGTAGCAGCACTTATTGCGGCGCGTGGTGGCCACACAAAATACTGATTCTGATCTCTTGTTCTTGTTTGTTTGCTTTGAAAATTTAATCATTTACTTGTACCACTACCACTCAACTGTGTATTAAATTGCATTCAATTATGACGATTCCTTCTTGGTGTTGCAATTTTCACAAACGTGAGTGTATATATATTTGATTCAGAGTATTTTCTTATGATGTCTTGTGTAATGTTCTTAACAACAGTACTCCTGCTTGGTCTTAGGGGTTGTTCGGGTTAGTTTTGAGGAAAAGTTAAACACAACGCAATGAAGTTTTGGTTTTGATATTATTGTAGGCAAATTATTTAATTTCAGGTTTTAATTGTAACAGTTAGTATTTAGCGTCTGGTACCATAACACCAGAACATTTGGTACCACAACATTTGGTGCCGCGACAAACAGAACATTTGGGCAATTAAATGGGCATAATTCTCCAACGGGGCGACGTACAGTCATGAAAGTAGATTCATAAGAAGGCTAAATGTTTTCTCTCTAAGAGGTATAAATTTCATCCATGTGAATAAAAAGGAAGTATTTTTAAATTTCAAATATTACGCAGAAAGCAACCGATTTCCCATTGTCTCCTTTTCCCGAAAGCTACTACTATCGAACGCGTAATGTAAGAATGAGAACTCTGTTTAACTCGCATAAAAATAATTGATTCAATAACATAAGCAATACAATTCGTGAAGAAAGATTTAGAATAAGCATAAATTAATGCATATAATTTACTCACACAATAATTAATTAACAAATAAACTGCAATTAACTACACATTAATCCATACTTCAAAACTAACTAAAATCACTACATAACAATTATGTTAAGTCGTTCGTTGTTTGTTTGGATTTTTATGACGCGGTTCGCAGTTTATAAGTTCATTCTTAGTACAGTTCATATTTCAGCATACAGTTAATGAATTCCTGTCATGGTACAAAGTGGTGAGAGCGTAGTACTGGTCTAATTGTTACACATTGCAGTATGCAGTAGTTCATAGTTCGTAGTTTGAGTTGGTATAAGAAAAGTTACGGTTATCTCAATAAATGGAGGTATTTAAGTGTGTTTTCTAAAGTCACTCCTGCATAGTTAAGAGGGTGAAGAGCAGATATTTTTATTGTTGCATTTTCTGAACTTGGAGAATTATTTCGCGTTGTATGCTAAGGATGGCAGAGGTCCAGTCCTTGGCGGTGTAAATAATCAATAATATTTTTGATGTTTTGGAAGACTTTACGATGCCTGATGATGAATCTTCTAAATTCTCTTCCAGTATTGGTGGAATGACGAATGTGATGGGCTGACGTTAGCGGACACTGAAACATGTAATGTTGAGGGTCTTCGCTTTCCCCACATATGCATCTATCTGACGTAGCCACATTGCGATCATAAAAATACCTGGGTAAGGGACCGTAACCCCAGATGTACTGGGTAAGAAAGTAGGTTGATATTGTGGTATTTTCGTCAGCCTTGGGTAGCAGTTCAAGTGCACGTTTCCGTTGTGGTCCTTGTTCCCATTGACGTTGCCACTTTTCATTCGCTATTTGTTTAGTTTGTACTTTAATGCAGATTTAGGCCATGGTATAAGGATTTGAGATCCTGTTTGTTCTAGTGCTGCCTGTTTTGCTAGAAAATAGGCCCTTTCATTGCCTTCCTAGGCGTTGTGTCCTCTGGTCCATGACAGGACAAATTTCATATTACTTGTGATTATGATGTCTTGAATTTGCCGGGCTATTGGAGAATTTGTGTGCTGTTGTTTCGTGGCATGTATGGAAAACTGACTGGCGGTGATTACTTGGCTGGTATCTGTATTTAAGTCTCTAAGTTGTATAATACTGTTTATTACGGCTACAAGCTCTGCTTGATATACACTGTTTTGCTGCGGAAGGTAACCTTGCCATTCGAAGTGGAGGCCTGTTTTTGTTCTTATGGTGACATCGCTTCCTATCTTATTTTCGATCTTTAAGCCATCCGTGTATGCAATAAATTCAGTTGATGGAGGTTGTTTGTCAAGGTTGCAACTGAGGTAGTGAAGACCCAGAGCGGGATGCCTGTTCTGTTTCGGTGGCCTATTTTTCATAGTCTTGCGAATTGAAAATGACGTAGTTTTCTTGAGTTGTAGGATAATTGTGGACAGTGCGCCGATTCCTGTTTGAATAGCTAGTGGAGCTAATGTCTGCAGCGCGTTGGTGGAGGTTCTTGAGAATGATCGGGTAATATTGATCATGAAAGGTTTTTGAACTGAGTTAAGAGTCCGAAATTTTCTCGCTATCATGGGAAAACCCCAGATAGTAGCTCCGTAGGTGATTATTTTATTGAACACTGTGTTTAACAGAATTTTCATAATGCGATGATTAAGGCCCCAGGAATATCCTTCCTTCGCCCTTAAAGCCTTTGCAATTTTGGCGGTGGTTAGCTTCTTTTCCTGGAGACGTGGGATTCAATTGAATTTGTGATTCCTAAGTACGTGATGGTCTTCACAGATTGTATTTTATTGTTTCCAATTCGCAGCGTGGGGTTCCTGGTGACTGTTTGTCCTGGCTTGTGTATGATGAGCGCGTGCGATTTTATTTGTGATATTTGGAGTTTTATTCTATGCCAAAGGCTGTTGAATATATTAAGGGTGGTGTTGCAGTTTTCCTTTAGTTGTCTTCGTGTAGATCTTTGGATTTAAGACACAGTTTTTTGGGCATTGCATCTCCCTGAAGACCTGTTTTTCAGCTGGCTACCAGAGAGAGTAGAATGCGTTTTGCAGATCAAGACACAGGAGAGACGAATGCATTTGATTGCTTTTGTTTGCTTGTATTTGGGAGATTGCTATATCTATTGCGTGAGTGTTTGAGCTTTTGAGTTTAAATCCATACTGATTGGCACTTATTCTATTGTCTTTATATACATGGTATTTTATTCCATTGACCAATAGTCGTTCAAGAAGCTTTCCCGTGGCTGGTAGTAGATTTATTGGTCGGTTTGTGTGAGGTTCCTCTGGTTTTTGTTTGTTTTCGAGAACAGGATGATTTGTCTGTGCTTGAAGCAGTCCGGGAAGCAGTTGTATTTCAGGCATTTATTGTAAAGGTTTAGGAGTATTTCTGGTCTGACTTTACAGATTATCTTCGAAAATTGATTTGAAATATAATATGGGCCAGGTACCTTCGCATTGTTGAGTGTTTTGACAAGTTGAAGAAATTCGCTCTTTGTAAACTGCCTGTCATCTCGGGGGTGTTTGGTGGATTAATGGACGTTCTTAATTCTCGTTGATCTGGGGTGTCTTCGTCGCTGTTGTCCTGTGGAAACACAGGGTCTAAGATGTTGTTTAAGGCTTCTGTCATGACGTTGGCATTGTTGTGCGTATGGATACTATTTGAGGTGTGTATCTGCGTTTGCTTGAAAATCTTTGAAGTGGCCATTTTATAGAGTGCTCCATAGATATTCTGGTTATTGGTGCAAAAGGAGGTCTAAGATTGGAGTTTTGCTTCCGTGATTTTCTTATAAAATGCCCTTGCCTGTTGTATTCGGCCCACGCTGTTGTACGATCTTCGTCGCTTGTGCGGAACTTTAATCTTCGTCTTAGCACTCTGGTCTTTTGGCGACCTGCACGCAGTTCTTTGGTCCACCAGTTAGCTTTTGTTTCTTTGATGGTTGACTTCAGTTTGAATAACGCATGGCAACATTCTTAAATAAGTTGTCTGAAGTGTATTGCATATGTATTGACATCTTCTTTGGATTTGGTTTGAGTGATCGTATGTAGAATGATCTGAACGTTTGGACTTAATAGTTTGATAAACTTTTTCTCTATGCTGCTACTAATTCGAAAGCGTTTCGTCTGTATGTTATCTATTTTCTGGGCAATTTCAAAGGTGTTGTATTTGTGGTAGGAGAAAGAATCGTCTTCGCTGATCTTCCTGTTCTGGATTTCGTGAGTTAGATGGTGTGTACTGAGAGTCAGATCAAGCCATCCTCTTTCATTAATTGTGGTGAAAGTGGGTAAGTTCTCAGGGTCGCTGTGCAGGATTAGATTGCTTGAATAAATAAAGTCCTCCATTTCTGTTCCTCTTAGGGTGGTACGTGGAAAACCCCACAGACTGTTATGGGCGTTAAAATCACCGTCGATCACGTGAGGGATGTTGCTGTTGTGGAGAGTCGTCCTTATTTCTTGGAGAGTGTTATCGAGGTCTTCAATAGGCGACGCATACGCGCTGGTGAGGTAGATTTGTGATTCTGCTGTGGTAATGGATATGGTGACTACATCTCTGTTTGCCTTAATAATGAGTGGAGTTCAGGACTTTATGAGTACGATGATGCCTGCTCTCGGGGACTGTGTAGTGTCCGAGTCCTGCCAGGATATGACGTTCCATGATAGTGGTAGGTTTCTTGGGGAACCTTGGTTGCAGTAAGGCTCTTGTACGAAAATTATGTCATGATATTGCTCGGATATGAACTGTATCAAATTTTCGGTGGCTATCTTTGACCGTCGAAGGTTGATATGCAGAGCTTTAATTCTATTTTGGCGATTAGACTGATGGAGGAGTGCTGTGGGGTGGTTTTCTATGATATTAACGTTGCTTAGAGGTTGACTACTGATTGTATTGCGTTTGGTCTTGATACTCAAAACTTCTTCTCTGTATGCTGCGTAATAGCTGCAATAAACGGGATGGTCGCATGAGTATTTGGTGCCGAAATGCTTGTTTATTTTGCAGTTTATGAAGTTGGAGCTATTAGATTTACATTCGCTCTCCTGACGTTTTCCACCGCAGTAAGCGCAATGTGGATTATAGATGCAATCTTTACAGCGGTGGTTAAACGCTTGACATTGATAACATCCGTGGGCACTTATAAATTCTGTAATTGAACTGGTGTGCCAGTCGAAATGCACGGCTCATAGGTTCATACATTTATGGAATGAAACAGTTTTACATTCTACAATCCATTTGAATGTGTTGTATTTTTCCTTGAGTTTAAATAGAGGCTTGAATTTGGAGTTGTTGTTATTCGTAGTTCTTGCTAGTGCCGTGCTTATTGCTTCAGCTGTTGTATTCGGCAGGAGTTTGTGGATGTCGCACTTAGGGGTTCTTAGCTTTGGCACCTTGGTATGGATTAAATCAGTTGTGCTTTTCGTGTGTTTAAGGAGGTTGTATAGTTTAGCTACGTCATCCTGTGAGGTACAATGTACTGCAAGTCCACCTTGCTTTATCGGTACTATCTTTTTGATTTGAGTTTGAATGATTTCGATCGGCAAGAAGTCTTGCAGCGTTTTTGTAATTTTTGACCACTTCTGGCGTCCTTTGCATACATGAGAAGAATTGGCTCTTTTTTCCTTTCCCTCAGAACTTGTGTGTAGGTTTCTTTGAAGCTCGGTGTTTCATAGTTATCGCAATTGGTGGCGTCCTTTGGAATTTCAGGGTGTGGATGATTTGAGCAGCACTGTGAGTTGTTTACTACGGCTGTTGCATCAGCAGTGCAGGGCTGTTGTTCGCAGGATTCGGCGATTGCTGGAGTTTCATTTGCTGGGTTTTAGAGCGTTGATAATAGAGATAATAGCTCTTCCCGGATAGCATTGGGAACTACGTATTTGCAGCTGTAACGTGATTTTACGAGTTCCATGCAACTAGAGTAGAAGTCAGAGGCAGATGTAGGCACTGGCATGTGCGAGTTTCCTGACTGGGATGCTGCTTGCGACATAATGATGGAGGTGTTTTGGGCGGGGAGGTGAATGCCTTCATTGTCGTCACTGGATTTGTGTATGTGCGATGTAGCGTTTGGCATAATTATACATTTGCAAAACAATTGGATACTGACAGGTTATATAATTGGATATATAATACAGTAAGCAAACAAAAGTAAATAACGTATAAAAATAATAAGACCTCTTGGTATCTAGCAGAAAAAAAATCGCTAATAGAATAGGTCGCAGATTAGCTAAGATGCTAACTGGATTACAAGTTTACAATGCTAGTGGCATAACTGTGATTATAGAACAATAATGTAATTAAAAAATAGAATGATAAGGGACTACTAAGAAGATTAAAATCAAAGCAGCACGGTAAACAGGTAAACTTAGCTAAACAACAACAACAAAACAAAAAAAGGGGGTAATGATCAAACTGCTAATGGTGGCAATACTGGTAAGAGGTGTGAAACTTACTGAATATAAATAAATTATAACCTAAGTATCTGCTGAATGCGGATTACCACTGAGGGCTTGAAAAGCTTACAGAAGAGGTGGTAGGATGAATTAAAAAATAATTAACTAATTAATTGATTAATTGTGTTAATAGGATTTGAGATAGAGGAGGAGAAAAGGGTAAGGGAATTGATGTGAAATTGGTATAGAGTTGTTAGCGCACTAGAAGAGTCAGAAATTAGAGAAATAAAGATTACATAATGCAACAAAATTAGAATTGTATTAGCCGTATGCCGTAAGCTGGAGAATTATTGATTATACATTGCGGGAAATAAAAATTATATTAACTTGTAAAGCACAAAAATGAGAATTATAATGCAAAAATAATGCAGAAGATTAACGTTATACTAACAGAGGTGCGCAAAACTGGATAATTATAATGAATATACAACGCAAAAAAAATAAATAAATAAAATAAAATTATATTTTCTAGAAAGCACATTAATTGAGAATTATAATGACATTACTACCCGGAAAGCGCAGTATTTCAGAATGAAAATGATTATACAAAGCAAAAAATTAGAATTAAATTATCTGAGAAGCACAATACTCAGCTAATATACTACGCACTATGCGGTAAAAATATTACTGAAAACAGAAATACAGAAATGCGAGAATAATCATTATAATAGACTTAATATATATATATATATATAAGACCAAGTGCTATGTTAAAAAATAACCATGGGTTGCCAGAAGAAAAATTATTAATAGTTGAGAAAATGCATCGCTAGATTAAATCACTCATGCTACACTGATAACGGCACTGGAACGAGTACACCGATGTGCTAGCGGGAAAAGAACTAAGACCTTGATGTAAAAACAGTAGCGCATGGAAAAACAGTTCTAGCAAAAATCCTTTAGATAGCAGTGCAGAGATGGCTTGCGTAATAGCTCCCAAATGCCCTTACAAGGAAAGGGAACTTAGAGGGGGGCTGGACAATGGACGTTGCTGCTTTCTCAAGGACGAACAGGGGAGTAGCAGGGGAAAAATGAATTCCAAATTCGTAATTAAACAATGAATGCTTTATAAAAATAGAACTATTGGGACTACAAAGATGAGATGCACATCAAAATAAAGGTAATAATGAGGCCTACCTTGCTACTATTGAATCTCTTCTTTACTCCCAAAGGATAATCAGATATTAAAGTAAATATCATGGAAATATGCACTTTTCGACACTTATTGAACACAAAGTATTATCACACACGATGGCACTACTGTTTTCAATCTTATATCAGGGGTGGGCAGAAGGTAACAGCTATCCAATGGCATGTCGATTTCGGCTGGATGAACAGATGAAGTCGAGGTATCCTTTCTATAAAAACGCTACTAAATAGCACTCCGCTGATATTGGCACTTCCTTGCTATGTTATCAATGGTGATTGCTTAGACAATGGAGGAGAATCTTTAAAAGATCGTAACTCTGTCATTGACTGAGAAAAGGAGCCTCAGAGTTTCTGAATAGAGCGCGTTTGCCTTTTGACTACGACTCTCTAAGCTTTTACTACGTTCGGCCGTATTACAGGCCCTTGATAGCTTCGCTAGCTTATTTAATATTTAGGGGCCAACTACTTAGATTTTGATAACTTCGGCTATATCTTTTTAGTTAAGCATTAGTTAAGTCTTAGGTCTTATTATTTTGAGTTCAAGCCCAAGTGGAGGCTGCGATTATTCGCTTAGCTATTCACGAGGTTCCTACACATATAGCTATTAGATAAAAGGGTGGGCCCCACAAGACTTGATTCACTGCTTTCAATTGCAGCCACGAAGATATGTTCTGTTTTCGAATTTTCGATTCTGTTCCTGACAAATATGCTCAAAAGGATTAAGGCCTTGCGATTGGGGTGGTGCCTTAATTACTTCTGGATACTTATATAACAACCAGTGTCTAATATTGTGCGCAGTATGCTTTGGATCATTGTTCTTGCAGAATTTAAAACTATTTTGTATATTAAGTTTTTGTGCTAACGATGCCAAATTTCTCTTCAAGATGTCAAGGTACTTATACTGATCCATAATACCACCCACAAACTCTATATTACCAACACCAGAATGCACCATAGATCCCCATACAATAACTCCTCCTCCACCTTGGTACTTAGTTTTCCTTCCGAAATTTTTCTTTCGGTTTTCTCCTCACCAGCACTAGGCCATCTGACCCGAAGATGTTAAATTTGCTTTTATCAGGAAACAACACTTTTTCCTAGTAGTGGGTGTGTTTCGTTTTATCGATTTTATGAAAGCGAGTCGAAGTTTTCGATTTTTTTTACCGACATAAAATTTTCTTCTTCCTCATGATATCCTGCAGATCGCATTGCCTTTCTTAGAGCTTTTGTATTTACACATATTCCATGTCATTCACGAAGTTGCGCAGCAAACACGTTTAGGAGCATTTAGTCTTGGATACTTTTTAACATTCCTTAAAGTAAGGCATTTCATTCCATCATATAACTTAGAGGTCTTCTAGGTCTTATTTTGTTTTGAATAAGATTCTGTTTCTCATGAATCTTAATAATATCAAAATCTGTAGAATTACTTAAATTAAGTAAATAGGCAATTTATATTTTCTAATAAATTTCCCTTTCTTTTGATGCAAATCAGTAACTAATCTGCATGTTTCGAACAATGTTTCCTTTCGTGATCGATCCACTGCAAGAAAACATTAAAGTAACGAATATTTCCTAAAAAAGGTAATTCGAATTGTAAGAGCAAATGATTTTTAGATTTTTGCCTAGCTTGTTTATTTAAACGAATTCCATAAAATTTCGTTTTTTATTTATTACAGATGATTTTATTTAGAAATTAGGAAAATGTCCGATTAATTTTGTATCTTTTTTTCCATTTCAGCCTATTTTTTTTTCAACTTACTATTTATTTTTTAAATTTATTTAGTACAAAGAGAGCTAAGAAAATATGTATTCAAATGGAAAATATTCTTTATTAGTTTATTTGAAAGCATTCTTCCCATTACTTAAAAAATTAAAAAAGAATTATAGTGACCGATCATTTTTGTGAGATACGGTATACCCTCATTGAGAGACTGAATTCTTTAAAATTAAACCTATGTCTATACGAATCGTATTTATAAATGAAGAACGCGTTTGAGACAAAATTGAAAGCTCTCAGGAGAAACATTATCGTAAAAATCGTTTGAAACAACTGTTAAAAATATATTCCTAGCACATTTTAAGTATTGTAGTAAAACGTCAAATGGAAAATAAGCATCTAGAGCCGGTAAAAAAAGAATTACTAACTTGAAAACTTCAGAAACATATAGTTCAGAACTCTTAATAAGTCAAACCGCTAGTTTGACGCTCATCTTGAATATTTAACTATAATGTGTAAACCTTGCAGTAATGAGTACTAAAGTAGAATTAAAGAAAATAGACATAAAGACGTAACAAACTGTAATACGTATCTCTGATGAATCATATAAACTTCCTTTATTTTTAATTATGTGCGGTATTTTCTTCAACCCGAAATAATTGCAGAAGCATGCTCTTTTAAATTTGTGCGGAAATGATTTTGAGCCGAAAAAGAGAAGTCCTTATAATACTTTGAGCTGATAGCGAAAAGGAATAAAATTATACAAATAAATGAATAGATGATTTCGTATATCAAATATTATTCAGTAGCTTAAACATTTTTAGAATGCAATCATAAGACATTTACGACCCAGATACCAAATCAGAGCTTAAAATTATCATACGGAAAAAAATTAACATCATGATGAATTACATATATTACTGTGCAGATTAAAATTCTCAACAGGGATGAGGATATTTTTCTAGCATAAGGAATTCTTTAAAAGTATAATAAACATGAAGAAGAGAATTATAAGACATGTATTTCCTTTTTCTGTATTATACAAGTGCTATTGTATATCAGTTGGTGAACTGCCAGTTCACTTATCTTGAAAGAATACCTGTTTCGAAGACGGGATAAAGATGTTTGCATTACATATATATTTCATTTAATGCTGTAATATGTATATATTTATACTGTCTGCAATACTGATATTGTGCAATTAAGTGCTATAGTAAAATTTCATGAAATGATTACGACTACATGAGAGCTGATTCCTCTGCACACATCTATCCTCAACTATTCAAACTAAGAGGCCTCTAAAGCTCTAATATAGACTGTAAAATCCCATAATGGAAACGATCATGCCAGTAAGTATCAGACAGAGCTAAGTCAATGCATCTGTATCAAATATCAATATTTTCTCGACCTAACCTAAGAATATTATTTGGTACCTAGTCAATAACTTGACAAATAAGCAAACGTTTATGAGACGTACGTAAATTAAATAAATTAATTAATAATAATAAAAATATTTATTTAAATGTACTAGACGCTTTGCGAAATATAATTTTGAAATCATTTTTCATCGTATCTACTTATGTAACAGTTAACTACTTTATATTGTTTTTATATTTCATTTTAAAGTAGTTAAAAGAAGGGGCAAAATGTCAATGGTAAATCCGAATTAATGTTTTCGTTTTCAGTATAGCTACGCAGAAACTTTAATAAAAGGATGTGAAAAGAACTATAAATAATCATCCAAGGAATAAGAGGTTTATAAATTTGTGGAATCTGTTTTGGTGAACTTGAGATACCACTAATAAAATCTTCCAGTTGCTTGATTTCTTAAATAAAGTAAATTAAACTCGAGGTGGGAGAATGAATGGTTGGTGACTTGTGATACGTTCAAATGTCTTGACAAGACAGATACAATTCATTTCAAAACTAAACCAGTGGTCTATACCCGTCTGTACTAGTAATCTTCAAAGTACGGAACCTCAAGGTTCCGAGAACATCATTCTAGTAATTCCAAAGGAAGATTATAAAGCATTCACACTAGTTCATTAGTGTTTATTAACTAAAAATATGAAGCTACATTTTACCTTGTAGAGACATTAGGATTTTTGGTAGCAGAAGCGATGAAAAATAAACAACGCCTTCGCCGGAAATCGAACCACCGACCTGTCGGTTACGCGTTGAACGTGCTGACCACTACACCACGAAGGCATGCGAAGAAGACGGGAGAAATACCTTATAACCTACAGGTTGGTTTTAAAATTTAACATGTGGTCTCCCTACGTCACGGAGAGTTCACTGGCAAGGCTTTATAAAACTAAGCAGTTTCCTAATAGAATATGAATTGTATTTATCCGATTGATTCAAAATTATATAAATGAGCACATTTTCAACTAAAGAAAATTGTAAGAGAATATATCCTAGAAGAAAAAACTAAGTGTTACTAGATAAAGTATTTGTTCGAGTACTACGATAAATCAGAAGGCTTGCCAATGAAGGGAAGGGAACAGCTTATCGAGATATCAACAGGCTCGACGTTAAAATTTAAAATTAAACAAGAAGAGCATCTAACATTTTGTTGCAGATTCCCGCAGATTACCTAGCAGTTTCTCAAATACACTGCTGGACACCGTAAATGCAACACCCTGAAGGAAGCATGTAAATAACATGCAATTTACAACATACATTAGCGGAGGTGAGATACGCAAATGATTAGAATTTCAGCGCAAACCCGCATCATGCGCGCCTGTGGCGCCACTTTAAAGCGCTATTTAAGACTTGGAGTTTTCGACGATTTCAAGTTCGGCAAATGTGTTTTTCTTGTTTTTTTTTTTTTTTAAAAACGATCAATTATGCCTCGTAGTAAACACTGATCATCGTTTGATCAAGTATCCCAGTTCGACAGAGGAAGGATAGCTTCCTACCGAGAGTGTGGATTATCTTTCAGGGAAATCGGTAGTCTTGTTGGACGAAATCAAACAACTGTAATGCGGGTATGTGACCGTTGGATGCAGGAGGGTACGACGGACCGACGTGTTCGATCGCATCCAGCTCAGTGGACCACTTCACGTGATGACAGGAACATTGTACGCATAGCAGTGACGGATCGTTCAGTCACATCACGAACCATAGTACAGCAAATTCAGTCTCTAATGCATCATCCAGTGTCTGCGCGTACCATTCGACGCCGTTAACAGTAAAGTGGTATGTCCGCAAGACGTCCTTTGCTTCGTCTACCCTTGATGCAGAACCATAGACGTCTCCGCCGCCAATGGTGCAAAGAAGGTTGTGGATGGCAGAATGGAATGAAATTATCTTTACTGACGAGTCACGCGTCTGTCTGCAACATCACGATGGTCGGATACGAGTCTGGAGACACCTTGGAGGGAGGATGCTGAACAGCTGCGTTTTACACCGCCACACTGGTTCTGCACCGGGTATTATGGTATGGGGCGGTATTGGATAATTCTCTCGCACTCCTCTAGTACGCATTGCCGGTACTTTAAACAGCCAGCCTTGCATCTCCGAGGTGTTGGAGTCAGTTGTCCTTCCTTACCTTCAGGGCTTGCCCACAGCCATATTTTCAACAGGATAATGCGGGCCCACACGTGGAAGGTATTGTCCAAGGGTTCTTCGTCAATCGCCAGATTGGATTGCTTCCCTGACCTGCTCTCTCGCCGGATCTTTCGGCAACTGATTCTGGAAGGAACCACGCTTCACAGAAGTCTATACATTTAATCATTTGATACTTTCTCAACATGTTATCTATTAAATAAATTTTGTTGTGATATCTCTTGTCTTTCTTGGTGTTGCAACTTGGGTGGCCAGCAGTGTAGGTATAAACATTTTAATGCCTTTCGGAACAACATATTTATGTCAAAAATCTTTCTCAACGTATGTGGCAATAAAATCAAAATATAGAAGCAAACTAAATGAAGAATATGAAATGCGACTGCAGATAACATGAATAGAGCTAAACTTCGAAATTTTGTCGAAAATGCAAGCACACTCCTGCCACTACGAATAATGCAAATGAGGGCAACACCTGGAAGCACGCATTAATATTATTAATGAGTAAATTGGGTTAATTTTATGGTAATGTTTTTATAAAAACATAATGCCCTTCTTTACATAAAGTTCTATAACGTGTTGATCTAATTTAAATATCACTTTAAGACATATTTTTCTATGGATGGTACGGAGTTCCTTGATAAAATGCTTGTTCTGAGGGTTCCGTGGGTCGACAAATTTTTTAAGACGACTGCTCTGTACTAGCGAAAATGGTAATGCAATGCGCACATACTGAATGAATTTCTGAATAAAAAATGGACGCCCTCAAGTTCAAATAGTACCTTGAATTTTATCTTTTCGTTATATAATTTCATAGGAAAACCCTAAAAAATAGTCTTGAAATATAATGCATTTCTTTATAAAATTCCAATAGTTCTTTTGAAAGAACTGAGCATTCATTTTATACAATATATTTATTTGTTTAATAAATTATCAGTATATTGTTAGGTAATATACCTGATATGGTGTAAAGCTCTTTCAGTTAAAAAAAAAAGAAACCACTTAATGGATTTCTAATAGAAGTGCTGACTGTAATTAGAAGTCAAGCCTAACTAGACAGAAAATGTGTCGTAATAAAATAAACCACCCAATCTTTCATTGCAAGTGTGTTTTTCAGTAATACAGGGAAAGCACAGCATTTGATACAAGATGCTTTTGAACTTCTTAAATATTAAGAAAATCCATGGTGAAATTCAAACGTTTCTCTTGTACATTCTTCACTAGTAATATATAAAATTATTAAAGAGAAGTAGATTTTAGTACTTTTGTTTTGCCATGTTTATGTTCTTAAGTAACTAACCGGAATAGGCTGAGCCTTGGTAAATGTTTACAGGATACATGTAATGTCAGGTTAACGTATTATACTTTAGCTCTTTTGCGTTAACTTATTACACTTTAGCTCTCTTGCGTTAACTGATTATGCTTTAGCTCTTTTCCACATGAATAAAATTCCTTTTGTTCTCTTATACTTATTTTTATCATTCCATTGTTAACTTTCAGCTATTTATTTGCTATTCTACATTTTTAAATGACAAATCTGCAGGATTTAGAACATTCTGATAATTGTCTTAAATAAGTTATGACTGTTCTCATTGGCTAAACTTTCCTTTGCTCTGTACTTCAAAATTTCCTTTCACTCAGATCTATAAATTCGAAACTAGAACTGAGACGAGATTCACAAAAGCAATAGAACAAGCTATTGCTCACTATAAAATGGATTTGAACATACAAATGGACATGGAAAGAGATAAAGATCAATAAAATGGCAAGACTTCAGAGAATCGAAATGCGGAGTATCTGTTTATCTTTTAAATACGTGAAGATGTACAAGAGATTAAATTATTTCAAAGCTTGCATGCACTCATACCAAAAAGGTAAATCTAGACGGATAACAATTTATTTTGTCTATTTCATAAATATAGGCTTCTTATTTTATTATAGCAAATTCTGTATCTTGCAAAAGAAAAGTCAGTCTTAGTAAAATCATGAAAAGCAATGTTCCTGAGAATGTAGTTATGTATTGATTTAACTAAACTGTTAAACTGCATTTTATATAACAGTTACGGGGAAGACTTCAGCTTTTTTCGATTGCCTAAGAAAAATTACTTGAAAGAATTTACTGAATTGCTTAGAAAAACGCTTCCCTGTTTGCAATTCTGGACGCCTGCACTCGTGGTCCGTTAAGCTCCCCAAAAAGATGGAAATTAAATTCTTATCAACTAATTGACAAGCTATAGTAAAAATAGCAAACTGTTATTGAGTGAAAGAGCATAACTAATTAATTTCTCGAATGACACCTTACTAAAAAGAAGTTGGAAACAGAAGTTGTATTTAATTTCTGGACCTAGCTACTTGGGAAAACGAAATAGAGTGAACATACAATGGCGATTTAAAAATTATAATTTACTTTGCTTCTATGTATCTTTGTGAGAAAGGGTTTTCGTCACTGAATGAAATGAAAAACATAGCACACAATCTCAGACTAAAGTTTACCAGCATGCATCAAACCTACTAGAACAGCTGAGCAAGAATTGGGAGGCGCATCTAACTCATTAATGTGAGCACCACTATTTATTTAGTTTCGGTTAATAAAGCAAAGATTATCCAATTTGCTCCTATTTGTTTAGTTACTTAATATCAGTACATCATTAACTGGCTTTTAATTAATTGAAAAAATATAAGTATATTGATAGTAACATATACTAGTATATTGCTTTTAAAGGTGGCAAGAGTAAAAAGTGATCTTCAGAACATTTTAAAGTGGCTCCCATTTCAATAACGTTTGAGAAACGTTGCATTAAAGATATGGATAACATGCATTTTCGTTTTAGTCTTCAACGGTTTACTACTTTAAATGCAAAAGTTATTTATAACATGAAATTTAATACTCGCATGATTATGCTTACGACTGCAGTTTTAGGCATTAATTTACCGTTCAGAAAATTTCTGTCAAAGAATAAGAAAAATTCGTTTTTTAACGTTATAGAGTTGTAAGATCTGTCTCTGCTACTCTACCTAAACTACTTCTAGATCATACAATGAACCTGGCGAATTCTCGCACAGGCGTAAATGAATTACCAGAAGAAGGGTAATAAGTAACCCTTTATTAATTCAAGGTTTAATGGAAAGGCACGATTTTCGTGCATTACAAAAACACCGTCAACTTGCGGTGAAACTTAATTGTAGAATATAATTCAAGTCGAATCTAAAATAAGACAATCCTGGATCAGCAAGTTAAATTACACCTAACAGGTTGATTCATAAAAACCTAACAGGCGTGATGATAACCCGTAGTGGCCAGGCTTACTAGCGTAACAAAGAGATAGCAACGAAACGTTCGCTGGCTTGCGAAAACACGCTCCGAATAAACTCAGAGATTCACCCGTTTAAATATTGGCTTCACTTAACTTTAAACTTACATCCTGGCGAGAGAATACTAGGGGAAGCTGAGAGGTTCAGAAAAGGTATCAAACTTAAAATAATTATGCAAAATAAGGGAAACCCTACAGAGTATGCTTATTTGAGATATGCACGCAGATGTTTGCTATCGCCAACAGGTTTCAAGTGATTGACATTTGACTTTATTTAACGGAACTAAAGACCTTCCTAAGATCGTTCGCTGTGCCGGATTTGCTATGTGTAGACTATTAAAAATTAAAACGAAAAAAATAATATTGATTTCTATTTGCGGGCTCTTCTTATGTTTTAATCCCCATTTTCTTATTCTTTACATCCTCTTAAGTTAATTGTAACTGCAAACTAAATTACAATTGTTAATGAGAATTTAAAAAAAAATGTAATTACAAATTACGCTGTCTAATGTTTTCAATATGACAGAAATCTATCAAAATTTAAAAATCCTCTTAAAAATATTCAAGATGAAAAATGTAAGTATTTGCTAGGATTTTAAAATACTGTATATTTCAAAATACTATATCAGATCAGTGTGTAAATGGAAAGCGATTTGCTACGAAGTCAGGCAAAATTGAAAACATGTGTATAAGAAAACGTTCAGATCGCGTTATAAGTACTGCTATATACGGAGTAAGCATAAGGTCTTCTTATAATTACAAAATTTTATTCGAAAAAACAGCGGAAGACAGAAATATGAAATCTTTATCATGACTCAGATCTGTTGCTATAGTTTCTTACCATGCAGTAGGTGGTTCCAAAATGATGGTTTATACCGAAATGGCGTCGATGAAAAAAAGAACTATGCATAGCTTTTGGTACCATGAAAATAAATTGCCTATCATTGGTAATTTAGAAATTTGTATTAATCCAATCCTACAGTTGTAAAGAGTATCTGAAATTGACAGGGAAAGTTTTAAAGGAACTAGTAGTATTGACGACATTCGAAGAAGCTGTAGTTCTATCATGAGTGATTAGGCTGCAGACATCATTGATGAACTAATTTAATTTTGATTTTCCTCCCATCATTCAGTATAATGTCATGAAAGCTGCATTTGCTTTATTTAAAATTTCTTTAGCTGAAGGAACGTTGATTATCAACTATTACTCCGAAGTATTTGTAACTATATGAGGTGGGTACCAACTCAGTTTTTAATTTGATATCTGTATTAAATATGACCTTTCGTCGATAATTTCGGAATAGCAATGCGAAGCATTTGGTTGAATTTAGTTTTGTCTTCCAGTCATCGCACCATTTTGCGACGATGTTTACTTTAAGTTAAAACTTTTCTATTGCTAGTTGCGGGTTTAGGTAATCTGTTATTGCTTCTGAAGCCAAATTGTGCGTTATCAATAAGGTCGAGTCTTTCTAAGTGATCAGTTAGTCGTTTCTTCAGAACACGTTCAAAAACTTTTCCTAAGGCAGGTAGAAGACTTATCGGCCTGTAACTTGTGATCTGCTTGGGGTCTTTGCCTGGTTTTGGAATTTTAAGAATTATGCTGTGCTTCCACTGCTATGGAAAATAACTTAGCCCAATGCTGGCATTAAAGGTGTTGATTAGTTGAACTACACAGCCTCTTGGGAGGGCTTTTATGGCTTCGTCCCTTATTTCATCAAAACCTTTGGCTTTTCGTACTTTAAATTTTTAATGATTTGTCGGATTTCTCTAGGAGAGGTGGGAGTAATGAAATTTCTATTAGTTCTGTTTTTAATAGAAGCAATCGAGTGTTGTATTTCGCATTCGTAATCAGAATCTTCTTGTGGGTGGGGTTTTAAAGTCTTTATGAATTCATTACATTTGCTATTGAGGTTTCTAAGTGGTAGATATTCCCCATGTGATGAATAGAGGAGGTACCATTAGGTTTTTTTTTTTAGTTTAAAGGGATCGGGCAATGCTTCAACCTGTACCTGGTTTAAATTCTAAATTTTCTAAAAAGAAGTCACATTTTTTCGGAACGATATTCTGTAAAGTCCGATTTAATTTTTCTATTTAGGTAATTAAGCTGTCTTTTATCATTAGGGTTTATTGAAAGTTGACATATTTTTCTAACGCGATTTCTTCGTTTAATCTCATCTTTAATTCTTGTAGGGAGGATGAGGTGATTTCCTGGGTTGCTTGGATAAGTAGAATTTTTATCGCGTTTTGCATTTTATAAGTGAGCAGGTGTACATGATTTTCAGTATCAGCGCAGTGATTTAAGATCCTAATACAGGAGGGCGTAGTTCCTGAGCTCTTCAGTATAAGAATTCCATTTATATTGGTAATTTTCTTTTGCAGAGGCAGGTAAATTCCGTAAAAGTCAACATTGATGCGAAAGTGGTCTGAGGACAGATCTTCGTGAACTTCTAGGTACAGAGTGATATTGATATTTTTCAAAAGTAAGATTGTAGAGACATTAGGATATTTCAAAGCAGGAGACATAAAAAATGAGCAACGCCTTCGCCGGGAATCGAACCACGGACCTCTCGGTTACGCGCCGAGCATGCAGACCACTACACCACGAAGGCATGCGAAGAAGGCGGGAGAAATACCTTGTCAGATATCCAAGAAATTGCCTATACCGTTCATATGAAAACGGATGTGTTTGTACGGTGTGAATAATTCGGATTCAAATCTTCTGCTATTATTATAAGTTGTAGAGATGTGATGGTCAAGATCTTGCGTAGTTAGAGTTATGTGAGGTGGAAGTGCATTGCTAATGAAGAGGTAAGCCTCGTTTGTACTACTGTAAATCAGAACAGCAGTGTGCTCAATGAAATTTGTAGCTGGAAGCTGAAATACGGCATGTTTAACGGCATTTTTGACCAGAAAGGCGTCCCTCTGCCTAAACTTTGCATTCTGTTATTTCTTGTTATGGAGTAACCCGGAAGTTTGAATTTATGGCAAGAACGTAAATGTGTTTCGTCAAGAAGCTTAACATCGATTTGATGTTTGTCGAGGTAATTTCCGATTTCTTGGATTTGTCGTTTAATGCGATTTGCATTAGAGAACGAAATTTTAAGGAAGCTGGGCGTTTGCTGCTGTCACAGTGTGAGGCTTGAGAAATATTCAAAGGCTTCCATGCTGACTTCAAAATTTTGGAAATTACTTTTAGATTGCTTAAATTTAGTAAAGCGTTCTTTTGCTTTCTGTAGCTGATTTTTTCAGCCAATCAAGAAATGAGAGTTCGGAGGGCGTGGCTTTATTTTCTTTCTTCCAAGATGAATTTGGTAATGGTTCTTATGGTTTGGTTCCTGGGTGAGCTGGAAATACATTTTCGTTTAGGATAAACATTTTAGATTTTCCTGCAAGTAATTTCTTTCTATTTTATATACTTTTTTTGATATTGCTGGGTGCTGAGAACATCTTTTATAGGAAGAAACTTGCGGACCTCCTCAGAGGGAACCGACTGCTGACTTTTCTTCCATAGTAAACTTACAAGCATGAGTTTCATGGAGACCTGCACATTTTAGACATCTTGCTTTGCAATTACACAGGAACCGTGAGAGAGATTTATGCCACTGCACGGGCCCTGGTTTAGATTCGTAGGTTTCGACACGAACGTCAACTGTTTACCGCGATTAACCTGCAAAGATTGCAGGTTGTTTTCCGGCTATCTTCAGCTAGTTGCTTCGATGAGCGATGCAGGAAGCGAAATGCTGAAAGTAAGTCTCGGGAGGCAGGATATCAGTACTGGGAGCGTGGCCAGTTTCCACGTGATGAGCTTTGAGACATCTGAGTGGTGAATAGGTATAGACAAACAAACAGTATTAAAATAATGTGGGTTGCAATCCTAATGCTGAATAAAATGTTTACAAGTCCCAATATTCAGAAATGTGCAGATAAATATTTACAAAGTTCTACAGGCGTGGCATAGCGTGTCACACGGGTAGTCACCCTCACAGGTGCTGATCTCTCAGTCGGCAGCATGATTTTTGAGATTTCGTAACTATTTACAGAACTATTTTGAAGATAAACATAGTTCAAAGTCACTTAAATAGGGAAAACTTAGTTTCCATTAGGGAGAAATGCAGGGTAAGGTCTTATGTGTCAGTCCTCTTGCAAGATTTCATAGTGGAATAAATTGAATATGCTCATATGTTTGCACTGCTTAACAGAGTCTTAGAAGGAAGTATTAACTTTCTATAGAAATTCTTCAATTGTTCAAACTTTAAATCTTTTTACTGAATATCTTTTGCCTTATTTTATGCTAGATAAGTCTTAATTGCTTTTTAATATGTTTAATTTTTGATAGCATAGTATAATATATTTTTTGGGATTATACATAATAGAGACTTTCTTCTTCAGTGATACATTTCTAAAGTTATATTTTCTCAAAACATCGGATAATTCAAACTCGTTTCTGAGAACCCTTCAGTTCGAATTAATGAGGGTTCACTGTTCACATTAGGTGACACATAATGCAGTGACCACAGCTTCCGGCCTTTGCTGCAGCCAACGTTCAACAAACAACTGTAGAAACTGAAAACATATAATTTATGTATCTTCATGCATGATTTAAGCATAATGCAGTTGTTTGTACAAACTGCAAGTGTTGTTAAAATTCCTACCGAAATAAGAGTTTAAGAAATAAAAACTTCTCGATGGACAATAGATTAAGAACCTGCATTTAAAGGAGCGGAGTGGCAAAAAATTCAACCACAATTAAGGCTTAAAAGAAACTTGTCCAGACTCATAGTGACATAATCCATCAACGTCACAGACACGCGGTCCATCGAAACTCAGAGCTTCACTGCCCATTTTGAAGAAAAAGTTCTCTGTCTCACTTAGTCAAGTAAAGTTGTCAGCGGAACATAATTAAAGTTTTTAAGAAGGGCGTTTCGTGTTCAGAATTTTCAGAGAATGCTTTCGAATAATTAATTGAACTAAGTCCGGAATAGTGGCCAAATGTTTAAAATTGTCTCGGCCATTTATTCAATGAGTGCAATTTCAAGAGAATAGAATGCTGCAATACGTTAGTTTCTTTTCTTTTTTTATGAAAGTTTATTTTTTTTTTACTCAAGCTATTTGTCTGCAGAACTATCTCTTTGCTAAACAATACACAGAGGAAGAATGGGAATCGATGGTCTGCTTGAAGATGTATCTCATTACACCACTTAAAGAAGCTGGACAAAAGAAAGGAATACTTTCTTGTAGCTTTTTTCTAAATCTGTCGTCAACTTGCCTTTATAGCCAAACAAAATAAATTTTATTTCGTAAATGCTACAAAGGGGTTATCGGAAACGAGAAAGAGGATACATTATCCTGCAAAACTGTATGCTGTTAAACATGAATCAAGGTACATTGTTATTCGTTTATGTGTTAGAATGTTTTAATAAGCATACAATATTTTAAAAAAATCCCCATGATCGATATAGATGCCTTCATGACCAAGCAAATAGAAACCGTGAATTTCATACTGAGGTCTTTATATTTTGTGGGTTATTGTTTGACCATTCTGTTTGTTTTCTGTAAGAATGTTTTTTTTTGATAAAAAAACCGCGTAAAATATTTGTTGAAAGCATTTTATTGATGTTATATAAATAATAATATTAAATCAGAGAATTTTTTTACTCCTTTGTAGTCATTGCAAAATTGAAAACAAATAGTGTGTTATAATTTTCAAAAGTAACTAAAGAGTAAATGCTTAAAATGATTTTATAACATAAAACATTATAATTTTTGTGATTTGTGCACCTTATCATTATGTACCATTTGGATTATTTATTTATGAACCCTGTTCAAATGGCACTGTTCTTGAATCAGTTTTCAACTGACTGGTGACTGGTCAGTTTATTGATTGGAGAAAAGTTTGTACTCGTGGGTCTTAGAAGGGGGTGTTCTTGGGGTATTTTCTTAAGGAAATTTACTTGTGTTCACATTACTTTAGGGAAACTACTCGTGCAAGGAGCTCGTTTCCGAAAATCAGACTCCAGGCTAATTGCCAGTATTAAACGGGCTCAGCTACTGAAGAGCAGGAGGAGGTGAAAAAGATGTTTTGAAGCTGATTCATGGTTTCAATTAATTTAGATACATTTAATCTTCTATGTCTTACCCATAAAATATTGAAGTGAATTCAACTGACAATTTGGTGAAACAAGAAACTGAACCAACTAGTGATATGTTTAGAACGAGCACAATTGAAGCATCTCAATGCATAAGTGATTAAAAGCCAGCTTTTGATTTCTTTTTAGAAGGGCATAAAAATGTATCCCCTTGTTTAAGTACCCTTGTAGTTTGGTTGTCCATTGGAAATGAGTAGTTTGAATGGCCATTATGAAAATAAACACAATGGACATTCTGAAAGGGTGGGCCTAAAATGTCGCAAAATCATCTCAATCTCGCAAAATAATCTCTGTTGGTAAATAAACTGTTAAATTTCCATTGCGGAAATGCAGGCATGTATACGTGAAAACATTCCTTTCAAGCTATTCAGAAGTTTCAGAGCTTCTTGAGAAGGAGGATGAAGCTAAAGGGGCTGTCACGTGATGCCACATCATTAACCAAATTTGAGCGAACCAAGCGTCAGCGTTTCTACCAGATCAAATAATATATGGCTGCAATTACTGATATTCTGACTAAATGAAATTTTAGAATTTCTCTTTTAGAAAGAAAATAATATTCTCCATAGTTCTTGACATAGAGTTAAATGCTAAAGTTTGGTAACTTTTAACTTTGTGCACTTATAACAGTATATTTATTTATCTATGTATTAGGAAGATTTAGGAAGATCGTTACTTAAACAAAAGTGCAGTTCATTACAACTTCTCTTAATATTTTTTGCTCCACCTGTAGCCGAGTGATTAAACCTCTGATTATTGGTTTTTGTATCTGGTTGGTTTTCGATCCTAGGCAAACAGGCTGGCTGCATGGTTGGTTTTCGCGGTTTTCCGCATGCATAACGTAAATACAAGCCAGTGCCCCACAGAATGCCCTCCACAAAGACATTCTTCCTCTCAGGCAAATTGCGCTCGTAGCTTTCCCATACTCAAATAAGCTTAATTAAATTGAACGCTATTTTTTTCTTTAAAAACCTGTAAAGTTTTTTGCACAGGCTACCTGTAACTTCAAATATCCAGCAATCCAATTTGATTTTGAATATTTAGAAAAAAATTTAAAATGTTAACGTCTGTAATTGGAAATAAAAGACAGAACACAGCAAATGCACTAGATCGTACCCTGTTATTGATTTATGAGATGCTGTCAATGATTATTTTGGCTTGCAAAAGGAAATGCCAATGCATCGCTAACAGAAGATGCTTTTAAAATTTGTTATGCATCTTGTACAGTTTCGTTAATTAAAAATTAATCAGTCGAATACCTGTATTATTCGGAAAAGAATTAGGAGAAAAAGTAAAAAAAAGAACAATTATACACAATCAAGAGATAATAATTAAATAAAAACTGATGCTCAACAAGCTAACAGAAGGAACATAAATCAAAACTGAAACAGAAACAAGACAAATCAATAAGATTAACAAAATTATATAACAAAACAAATATATGAAATTCTTTTTTTTTTTTTTTAAGGAACAGTTGAAAAAGTTGTAGAGACATTAGGTTTTTTTTTGGAAGCAGGAACGATGAAAAATATGCATTGCCTTCGCCGGGGATCGAACCACGGACCTCTGAAATACCGGCTCAGTGTGCTGACCATTACACCACGAAGGCACGCTAAGAAAGTGGGAGATATACCTTATATACTCCCCTTTTTAAAGGGCGACTAGGGTTTTAGGGGACCTAGTCGCCAAAACCTGGGTGTGGAGAGTCATCATCCACAACCCTTTTAGTTCGGGCGCCAGTTGTAGAGACATTAGGTATCTTTGGAAGCAGGAGACATGAAAAATATGCAATTCCTTCGCCGGGAATCGAACCACGGACCTCTGAAATATCGGCTCAGTGTGCTGACCATTACACCACGAAGGCACAGGCTCAGTGTGCTGACCATTACACCACGAAGGCACGCTAAGAATGTGGGAGATATACCTTATATACTCCCCTTTTTAAAGGGCGACTAGGGTTTTAGGGGACCTAGTCGCCAAATCCTGGGTGTGGAGAGTCATCATCCACAACCCTTTTTTAGTTCGGGCGCCACTGTAGAGACATTAGGTTATTTAGTAGCAGGAGACATGAAAAATATGCAATGCCTTCGCCGGGAATCGAACCGCGGACCTCTGAAATACCGGCTCAGTGTGCTGACCTTTACACCACGTAGGCACGCTTAGAATGTGGGAGATATACCTTATAAAGTAAAAAATTTTAAACAGAGCCACATTTTTGAAGTATATCTGGATGATTAGAAGAAGAGCTTGTTTATATATATATATATTTAACAAAATTTCTATTCGTAAAAAGCAAATTAAAGTAAGAAATTATAAATAAATAAGTTATATTCGTGCGAACTAATCTAAAATATCATTTAAATTCTGAGAATATAAGTAAATCAAGTGCAATTATCAAAATCTATTAACAAATATAAAATTCTAATTATTTTTTTAAAATCCTAAAAATTATAAAAGTGCGTAAGTAAATAATTGTTGAACAGGCAGAAGATAGTCTTATCAAGGGGAAGTTGCCCTCAAACCTAACTCTTCAATTATTCAATTCGTGTTTCGTCATTCATGTAGGCAAGGGAAAAATTCAAAACCAAAAGTAAAAACAAATGATGTGATTTACCAAAATAATTCAAACAAGTGGAATTTTTAGAAGAGAACAATATAAAACAATATTTTTTTAGAAAACCAATATTTTTTTTGAAAATCAATGTAATTTAGAAACTCTTGCCCACAATAAACTTCCCCGCCACGAATATGCATATAAACAAAAAAGAAACAGATACTATTTACATACAAAAAATAAATAAAAAAATAAACTAGAAACTATATTAAATAATACGAAAATAATATAATAAAGGCAAGTAAAAAGTAAGTTTTAAATTAATTTAATTAATTTACAATTTATTTCTATTTGGAATGTGGATAAGGAGCAGCATGTCAAACTAAGTGATGTAAAGTAGTGTGTTTCTTCTAACTATAAAAGAGGGCGCGAAGGTAAATTTGAGTGATAAGCTGCTGTAGGTAAGAATCATTTAAAAAAGCTATTAAAAGAAACTATTCTGCAAACTATATGTAATGTAAAAAGTGTGTTCTGTAGCTAAAAATTTTTTTTAATCTAACTGTGTTCTGTAGCTAAAACATTTTTAAAATCTAACTGTGAAGTATTGTAAAAATGTGTAAAAATTGTGAAAAAGCAAACTGTTGTAATGTGTAAAATGGTAGCAAATTACTAAGGACTGTAAAAAATTTTTTAAAGTAAATTTATTTTCTGAAGCATTTTTTAATTTTAATTTAGAAAATTTAAAAAACTTTTTTAATGAAATTAAGAAAGTATTGTAATATTTAAATATATTAAAATGGAATTTAAGAGCTGTAATAAAACACACTAAATACAGGCCATAAAGTAAGGAAAAAGAGAAAAAGATTAAAATCTTCACTCAATTCGGGCTATAATTGAGACTTTTGAAAAGAGTTGGCCCTTGATTAGTAAAAGGAAAGAATCCAGTATTAAATATACATTTTTACAAAATATTTACAAGAAATATTTTCCAAGATAATCCCTTAACTCTTCAAAGTCCTCCATTACCCTCCAGTTAAGGTTTAAGGTAATGCTATCATACTATAAAGTGTCAATAAATTATAAAGAAAAGTTAATGCCTGCCTTTTTAATATTTAAATTAATAAATTGCGTTGGAACTTGGTTATTAACCTGAATATCAATTAGTTTTATTATTTGATTTTTTAAATCTTCTATTTCAGTACAAATGTTTTTTATTCTGATTATTTGGCTAGAAAAAGTGTTAGCTGTTACTTTTCTAGAGATATTAGAGTTCCAATTAATAAAGTTTAATAGTATTAAAATGAAAATTTCTGATTTTATCATATAATTTAATTTTACTGTGTTTAATTATAAGTAGGCCTAGGTATTCAATAGTATCTTGATTAGCATTAGTTTTATTAAGTGTTAAACTATTTGGGTAAATTTTGAATTGCTCTAAGCAGAATTATTATTGAAAGTTATAATATCATCAAAGTATCTAAATGTATTCCCAAATAACTTTAATTCATTCTTATTCAAACTATGTTGGAATTTATATTCATAAGCAAAAAGGAATAAGTTACATATTTGCATAGAACTGTTGGCTCCCATTGGTATTCCTCTCACCTGTAGAAAGATCTTATTATTGAATTTAATGTAGTTATTAAATAATGTACAATTCAGGTAAGTTTTCCATCTATCAATTCAAAGGATATTAAGCATATCAGGAAAAGGTTGTGGGAGTTGCATTAAACAAGTAAAAATTTCTTCTAATGGTAGAGAGGTATAAAGGTTCTTAAAGTCATAGCAGTTAATGTTCTTAATTTCTAAAATTTTAAAAATATTGAGAACTGGAGTATTATTATAAATAATCCAACTATAGTTGTGTTGTTTGTTAACTAGTTGATGAATTAAAATACAGATTTTTTAAGTAAAATTGCAAATATGTAATCTATATTCTTTTTATAATTATTTGTACCATTTGCAATAAATCTAAATTTGAGTGGTGATTTATGGAATTTATCAAGAGCATATAGATTTGCTAATCTATTGTAGTTAGATGGTTGTGAAATTTGTAGATTTTTATGAACTGCTTTAAGCTTCTTTGCAATGATATTTTCTTGTGACTTGGTTAGTTTGTAAGTAATGCCATTATTCAGTTCAGTACTAATTAGTGAGACATAAAAAATTTTCAAATAATGATGAAATTATTACTGGCTTTGTCAATTTTGGTAATAACGAATTTTTTTTTTCAAATCTTGTAAAAGAGGATTGACAAAATTACATGAAAAATTGCTGTTAAATTCAACGCTTCGAATTCTTTGCTTCAATTCTTCTAAAACTTTATGTTTCCATGCCATAAAGGCAGAATTTGAAATATTTAATTTGTAACTAGTTTCAACTATGAACTCGTTAAGATTTTTTTCCGAAACATTTAAAACAGTGATTTTTGCCAATTTTCAAGACTGGTCTAAATTTGGTGCTTTTTTCCATTAAATTTCTTAAAAGCTGGTTTTTTACTATTGTTAAATTGCCAGTAACAATATATTTATGAAATTCGTCTACGTAGTCTTTGTATTGAATCTCTTTGCAGTATCAGTGGGCTGCAGAATCTAGATTATGGTGGTTAATTAACAATTTGCTAAGAGGTTTTTGATACGTAAAAGCTGGCGAGATTTGTACTTTAGTTGCTGGAAATTGTTGTTGACATTTTCTGAAAATTTTGCTGAACTGAATATTGTCATAGTTTGGATGTAGGAAGTTGATTTTGCAGTAAATTTTATTGTACTCGTTACTGGTAGAGAAATTAAAATTGCAAAAATCTATAGCTAGGTCTTTGATTATATTGTGCCCTGTAAAATGCTGTTTAATAAATTTAATAAGAAACATTAAGAATTTGTACTTACAAGTATGCAACCAAGTAATGATATTTTTGCTGAAATTTTCTGTAAGAAAGTAATTATTAATGTTATCGTATAACCTAACTGCATCTATTGTCGAAAAACATTTATTTTTCTGTCTATTACCTGCTCTGGTTCCTCGTGAAGTTTTCTTACCAAACAATTTAAAATGGCAGTAAGTTGGAATTACAGAATTTAACTTAATGTGTTGGTTGAATGTATTTAGTCCATATGGGTACAGTGTTTGAATTTAAGCATGTAGAGTGACTCTTGAAAAATTAATATAAAGTGAAAAAAGGAAGGAGGACTTTTAGCTAAAATCTTGCGCAATTTCAGCTAAGATTGATTTTCATGATTTTAATTTATTCTGAAAATTAATTTTTATTTTGAAATTTTCTATAAAATGTCATTCGAAGCCAAATGCTATTGACAGTTCTTCTCTTACATCTCCTAAATTTCCAATTAATTTTAAGTTCTTCATTTTTCTTTAATAATTAATTTTTTTAGCTTTGTTCTAAATTAGAAAAATATTTTTTGTCGTTATAAGTAAACTTAATTAATTATACATGCACATAGATAGATAGATTGGTATAATTATTTACTTAGCTTAAATTGAAACTAAACAAGCAAAGAAAGAAATTTGAAATATACTCAAATTTTAATAATTAGTTAAAATTAATGGAGCCTGTTAAATGAACATGACTGCATTATAAAAATAATTTGTAAAAAGTAAAAATACACATTAATAAATACCGTAAGGAGAAAGATGCATTATCTTTGTCAAACTGAAAACTTCGTCAAAAGAAGGAAGAGACCATCAACGATATCACTTCTTTTATTGACAAAAAAAAACAGTTACGTATGTTTCTGTAAGCTTCAAATTAGCGGACACACTGAAATAAATTATTTTATATTATTTGTGCTTGTTAAAATTAAAGACTCCTCCGTACCTCATAAATATATATATGTTTGTTTTTGATATGTATGAGGCTATTAGAATACTATAGGGCAATTAATTAACTTTGCAAGTAATACTGTATTAGAAAAGTGGTTTTGTGATAATTATTTGAGTCTTATATGCATTTATCATTTCCTGGTCTGATTAGCTCATTGTAATATACATAAAAATATTGAATATTATTTTCGTCAAACGTAGGAAGGAAAATAATTAAAATTTATTTAAACTGCACTTAAATAATGTAATTTTGAGTTTATGTTTTAAGGCGTGAGACTAGGCATTTGTGCAGTTAAACAGAAGTAATAGAGAATGATAAAGAAACGAAAATATATTAGTATAAAATATGATGCTCAGCGTAAATTTATCCATTCAGAAGAAAGTCGCGAATTGAAGCTATACGATAAGCTTTGATGTTGAATTTTAATAATTTCTTACATAACATTTCTTGAAATCACAGGTATTATTTTAAAAGTAAAACTCATTGTTTTATTTACACGTCTTACGAATTATTTATAAAAGTTAAGGAAATCAAATCAATTTTTCTGTGTGAAATATTACTAAGTGAAAAGCTATTAATTTCTGTTTTTTTTTAAGTATTGAAAATGTTTCACAATTAATACAGCTCTATATGTTTCTAAAAATGACAAAAAATTAAAAAGGAAAGAAAGGCAATACGTATATAATATCTCTGCGTAATATAAAAATTAGCGTTTATAAACAGGAAGCATTAAATTAACATTTTAACATTTTTTATATGTAAAGAAAAGTAATTTTACTTCTGTAAACTTAACAATGTTAAAAGTGGAAAGGATTGATAATATAATATCAATATAATAATAATTACATTATACTCAACTCATATAATATTACGTAATTTTACTTTTTTTAAGCATAATGGAGGATATTTTTTCCTGTAAAACAAGCTATTATTTAATAATTATTCAACACATTTGGGTTTTAATATATTGCTCTCTCTACATATAAATGAATAAAATAATACAATTAAGAATAACATAATTTATACATTACAAAAAAACCTACCTTTTAAAGCTGCATATTGACTTCATCTGAAGAAAATGATTTTCTGCATGAACTGAAAAAATGTGGAAACTGTTAGCAGTTCATTTTGATACATCAAAAATAACTTAGTATAATAAATTTTAGCTTATCTATCCGATTATGTTTTTAGAATTTACAAACATTTACTTTAATTTACTGTTTAATGACTAAACATTCTTTCCCTCCTCTTTTTTACTTTGCTCCTAGTTTTTTCGTTACCTTAAGTACCCTGTAAGTTGGCTTTGCAACCTAAGAATTTAATCTTTCATGCGGGAGGTCATTTAAAGCGAATAAAAACTATCATTACTTAGATTGGTTTGGTTAAACAAATTAGTAAATTTATCGATAAACCATTGTTTATTTACTTCATATGAAGTCTCAGTAAACTAAATAGAAAAGATTAGTATATAATACCTCTGTACGACGCATTAGTTTGGGTTTTATCGAAAGCAATCTAATTTATTTCTTTTTGCAATGCATGGAAGTATGAATGAATTCGGAATATGATAGCCGCCCTTGGTTATACTTCATCAAATGGATTTAAATTTCTTACTTTCAAAATGGCTTTGTTCCAACCATCTGCATCAAATGAAAATTTTTCTTGGGAATAAATAAATAATGCATTATTTTATGAAAACAGATTAGTCAAGGCATTAATTTGCTTTCCTTAGGCAAGTATTAAACGTATATGAATGAAACTGACACGCGTATTAGTATAATTAAGATTGTACATATTTTTTTATATCTACCTCTGCAATAAGGTATTAGAAAGTATAATTTAGCAGTAACAATATTCAAATTGTTAATCAGCCAATATGAGGAACTTCTCTTTCGTCACATCCTGCCTTCATGGAAGCACATGAAGCTAGATGTCGGGAGGTCTGAAGATGAATACGGGCACTGCTGATGCTTCACAGTAGCTCGGATTTTCATATTGTAAGAGAAGGATACTAGCGATGATTCTTCAACGATGGAGTAGATAAGTCTGTAGCCAGATTAGACAGCAATGGGCTAGTTGTTTTATTGCTTTGGTATCTTTTTCTACGAGTAACATATATATTTACAAAACATACGATCAGTTTTCTCTTCGAAAATTCTTCAAAAATCCTCTGCTTCCCTTAGTCGGATAGTTCGTGAGTGCTTAACGTATTCAAACAAGTAATAATAAGCAAAATATATAAAAATGCCCACCATCCCTTAGCATTCACTCCTCAAAATCTTAAATAGTTATCTTAAAACAAATAACAGATTCAAAGCCTTCTCAAACTAAATTAAGCGTGAGTTTACTGTCATTCTACAACATAATTTTCACCAGGTTTGCTCTTATAATGTTATCTTGTTTAGTAAATACTTTATTTTCATGAAAATATACAAAATATTTAGTGACTTATCTGATTCATCTGGCAGCAACATCAGAAAGAGTCCACGAAATTCATCGTAGCAAGGACTGCAAGATTGAGCCTGTCGCTGGCCTTGAGCACCATGCACTTGACAGAACGACTTTGCTCACTTCCGCGCCCAATTTTGATGGAGAGCACTCCAGGAGGGCGGGCAAAGTATTTAGAGAAAATATTAATTTTAAATTGATAAAAAAATTCTATAAATTTGACAAAGGATAGATAACAGCAGCGGCACGTATCAGACAAGTTTTACTTATTAAAGCGTACGTACGGGTTCGTAATAGAATGAATGCAAGCAGAATCGATTGTAGCTTGGGAAAATTTATTTTACAAAAAGGAACACTTTACAATTCTGCAATTTCCCACAAAAATATTAGTATAGCTCTTCTCAGTATCACAGAGCACAATCAGTAGTTACACTTCAAATTACTAAGAACGTTAAACACAACGAAATGCAAAGAGCATATAAAAAAGCGAAGCTGCTACAGAGATCTCTCGATTCTCCGAAATCACGTGGAACTGAACATTTGAGAAAACTCATCCTCTCTCCGCTGTTAGTTTTCTCCCAGCCTCCGAAAGACGTGCAGTTCCTTCTACTTCTTGATATAACTGGACGTCATATGAGGGTGGATACGCTTACAGCTACATATAAGGATCAATACATTTATTCAGTAGCAGTAGTAGTTACAGTTATACAGGGACCGGAACTAAATGTTTGCCAAGTTCAGAGACAAAAATTAGTCTCAAAACCATCGCCAGCTCTGCGATATTCCGCCACTTTAGCCATATAGCCATTTACTCAATGTTAAATAAACTTGTCTCTGATGTTTTCATGTTACATTTTACAAAAGATACTACAGTATTACATACAGTTGGACTAAAATTGTTTACATGTATACGAAATTCGCAACAGTACATAACTTTCAGCTACAAATCATGTAAAACTTAGGATATATAAGTGCACAATATGCATTTGAAAAAAACAATAATGATGCTTGTCACATAGTCTTTAACGGAAGACAACTATCAGTAATTTTTTCCATTACCTAAAATATTTAGCTACTTAACACGTGCATTATATTATAGCAATACGGCAATTAAACACAGTGTCCAGGTTTACCAGGCTTTTATTTTCTCAGTCGTTGGTAGTAGACATATATTTCCAGTTGTAAAAATGTTTTAATGTATGAAAGCGTTCAAATTCTGGCATTTTTTAATTTAAAGAAATCAGTTTTTAGTAAACATTTTGAAATCTAACTTTTTACAAGTTCCCTTGATTTTTATAATTTTATTTAGGAAGTTTTGTATTTGTTATAAAAGATAAAAAACAACATGTTTGGCAGCTGTACCACTAAAATTGACAGAGTTGTTTGACATTAAAATTGAGAATTACATTCATGGGCCGTACATAAAGTGATGAGTAAAATGTTTGCATTGCGACGTAACTAAGAGTAACATATCGTTCATAAAATGGTTTCTGATGTTTAAGAGGTAACCTGACGAGCAATTCTGTGCAGATTATTGTGAATAATATTGATCAGTCTGATTTTTCTCAAAATGAAGATACTATTCAGAGAATTTTATGGAATTCTTATTTAGAAAACACTGCTTGGCTTCAGTATTGGCACATAACCGTGATATAATTTGCACTGATTAAAAATTTAAAATATTTGTACTTGAATGATTTTTTTACGATTATCAGATTATGATTCTAAAATAATGAAATTCACGAGAAAGCAATAAAGTAAATTTGCGCTTTGAAAATTTTTATAAATTATTTGTTTCAAAATTCTCTCGGCATAACAAATATAACAAAATTATAAATAAAAACGCGAGTAAATCAAGAAAGAATATCAAGGAATGGCATTTAACAGGAAAATGTCAACCTCGAGTTATGCAAATTAATTTATTAACCAGCCTCTATATTCTTATTTAAAATGACGTTAGGTGTTCTCGTCTAAATTTTGAAATTAAATATGTCGGCCAGTTTTTGTCGTACGGAAGTTAAAACTTATGGGTTTTATTTTTTATAATGATTACAAAATTTTGGTAGCTATAATTGTAGAGACTGGAGGAAAGTGTAAAAGTTAGATTTCGTACTTTATGTAAAATTGATTTCTTTAAACTTAAAAATGCCAAAACTTAAAACTTTGAGTTTACTTAAAACATCTTAGTAAGTGGATGCATATGTCTACGGATAATGGCTGTGAAAACAAAGGCCGGGAAAGTATTTTTGTGGACACCAGTGCATATTCAACTAATCTAATGTTTGTATTTTCTTCTTCTGAAAATTTTTAAAGAATTTTGTCTTTCTCTAATGCACACGAGCCACAAATTCACACAAGTCCAAAAAATAATAAACAAACTAGTGTTTTTATTGAAATAGTTTTTGTTTCAGAACTGCATCATTTGATATATTAAATGTTTCACGCCAAGTTTTTAAAATATTCTGACAATATTAAATCATTTAAATATCCATTTCCTTAAAATACTTAAGACGTATATTGAAATCTTAGTCTGGCTATTTGTCAATATAATCTTATTCTCTCTCTTAATTGACATCACAGTTTTATTTTTAAAGCATTAGCTACCATCATTTCGTAGGGATTTATATTTGTTTTAAATAACCAGTTAAATTTATTTTTAAGTTACTTTCCTATAGGCCTTGATTTCCCTAATTGTCAGTGCCCGAATATTTAAATTTGGTAGCGCGCGTAAGAAATGCAAATTCTACCAGTGGGGAGAAAAAGTTTAAATATCGACGTTCCAGTAAGAAAAGCTAGCCTTCCGAGTGTTACGGGTTTAGCCCTGAAATTTCGAAGTATGTCAAAATGTCATGAATAAGTGGTATTTTCTTGATTTTAATTAAAAAATGATTGTCTCATTTTGTACCTTGAATTCTTTTCTTCCAATATACATCCAAACCGAAATCAGATACATTAAAAGATATCAGAAATTTTCACGTGTAATGAATATAGAAGGCGGCCTTCTATACGGAATAATCCGGCCGTAACGCTGAGAGGGGAGAGAGTCTGAGAAATTTCTGTGCGTCCTTATACGCAAGCTTCCGCTTAGCAGTTACTGCTGGTTAGACGTAGTTTAATCGCTATTATGTTGCTGCCACTAGACTCATCTACACGCTGTAGGATACAGGATTGCATGAGCCCTGTAGTGTAATTCTACTACTTGTGAACACCTTGAATTCTTGAGTTTTGATTTCACTGTTTCCCAAGTTGAGGCGTAGTATGTTAGCTTCCAGTTGACGCATTGTAAATAATTTATAGAGTTTAATAAAGGGCAGTTTGAACCCTTCATCCTTCTTCGGTGCAATCATTATTTCTCCGGATTCTACACAACAGAAAGACAGTAGAACCTTACAATTTAGACATCTCAGATAATTTGCCGAGACGTGCTTTTCTTTAGTTTTTAAACTTTCTTCCTAATCTCAGCCCCATTTGACTGATGAAGAAAATACATACGTCACCTAATTTTCATCCAGTTACCATTAAGATTAATTTAGTGAACTTCAGAAAATTCTCTTTTTGTATATATTTTCTCTCTCTCTCTGCAGTGCTTTTCAGAAAGATTGCACTATTAAGAATTTATTATTAAACATTGAGCAAATGCTATGGTATGCTATGGTGTGAGAAACATCGTCTGTTAATTAAAATCAGTAACATTAATTAAAAATGGTATTAGTATTTTAGATGAACAAATATTAAAAATAAAGCATATCTTTGCTTCTATGTCTTAATTACTTTCTTTTGCAAAAATATTTAATCGCAAAATTATAAATTTCTTTTGCAACTGGAATCAGTTCTCAATTTACGGAGACAAAACCAAAAACGGATTGAAGGGTGACACTTCAAATTAAGTAAAAAATCTGATGTGAACACCAAATGACTTTATTGTATGACCTATTAAATTTTACGCATTTCATTTAAATTTATTTCGTCGAATTTCATTAAAGTTATGCTTCTCATTCAGTTCTCATTTCGCGGCAAGGCAAAAATGCATAAAAACTAAAAAAAATCTTCATTAAAAATTGAAAAATGTAGAAAAACATAAAAGGCCAAATATAGTTAAAACAGTTAAAAAAAGAAATTTTGTAATTAAAATCAGAGTTTCTACGCAAAAGCAAGACATTCGGCCAGCGGGCAACAAGGCAGATTTTTCGGTGCACAAAACAAAAAGTTTACTTTGGGTCCCACTCGGCAAAAAGACACTGAAGGTGCAGAAACTGTCTTAATTCGCTATTTTGATAGTTTCAAAGATAAACAAATGGCTTCTTTGTTTAGTCGCAATTAAACGACTTTTGAATTGTTGATAATTTTACAACTACTGCTTGCAGATTAACTAAATGGCATAAAAATCTGAACTGGAACATAAGAACAGCATAATTAGATCACTTTTAAAGCAAAACATGCACAATTTAACGACATATAAAAATAAAACAACTGAGCTCACCGAGCCTGGTAACAGAGTGGGTATATATATATGCACGTTATTACATGTTACAGAATTCCCATATGCAAATTTTCAACGTTCTTAGGCTACTCGTTTTTGAGTCATGGGATATACATACGTGCGTGCATATGTAGGTACATATATCACGAAAAAAACTCTTCTGAATCCATTTGAAATCCATTTTTAATCCGTTTTGGGAAAAGTGACCTTTATTTTGTCCCTGTATACAGATGTCAAGAAGAAACATCGTTTAGATGGATTCTAGATCCTTTAAAATATATATTTTCGTTGAAAGTATGATAGTCGAAATTTTTCTCGATTTCAATACTTCCTTTACTTCATACAGGAAGCAAAAAACCTACCCTTCTCCATTTAAATGTAAATTCGTTGATTCAACTTCTAAACCAAGGCAAAGCAGCAAATGAATGAGTCATGCTGGCGTTAAGTTGTGGAAATAAACCACGAAAATCACAGTTGAAATAAAGAGAAATAAATGAAGAATGAAAGATTTGTAAGCAACGAAAATTTATTAAAAAATATATCTATGTTGTATTCTACTCAATTCCTTTAGAAGCTTGGATGTTGAAATGTTAAATAAAGCACTTTGCTTTGTTTTTTTTTGTTATATAATTTCATGTCGTATATTTGCATAACTTTACTTGATTTTGTAGAACGTACTATAGCTGAGAAATGCTTTCTTTAGTATAAATAGTTTAACACTTTGAACACAACAATTTTAATCTTAATTTACACATTTACTTATTTATACAGTATACACAATTTTAGGTCATAAACCATAACCATAAGCATTCATAAATCATAAACAAATGCTGGTTAACTCCTTATTATATTAGTTAAATAAGTTAATAACATCATTAGTACCACAAATCAAACTTCCACATACATAAAGCCATACTTACCATCATGCAATAAGACATTATGTTTCATTCATATCATTTCATATCATAATCCCAAACGGGATTAATGCAAAGAAACATTTCGGGAGTGGGTACTTTAAATGCTGTTGAGTTAAAAAGATGAACCTTTTGATTGGCAAAATACAACATTTATTTATTTTTGAATATCATGCTATGTTAAGTCATATCTAGAACAAAGGTCGCCTAAATTACAACCAAGAACTACAACACTAGAGGCCTTTTGGTTGCTCATGTTCGTTTTAAGCTGATATTAAAAACCGATATAATAAATATATTAATATGAAATAAATTCAAATCCTAATTTGCGAGTCACACGATGAATAACGCTGCAGCAATAAATTGCCTTAAAACTGAAAGTGTTCAGCTGCATTAGGAATTATACAGAAACAAATTGGAAAACTATTCATTTAGCTGCACCATACGAAATTCATAATAATCAGTAGTGACTTCTCTCTACCATTTAAACTGCGAAAATTTGTAATTTTGCTTCAACAGAATGTTACGTCTTTGACACTTTCAAAGCTTTCATCGTAATAATAATAGGTTGTGCCAATTTTTAACAGATCAAATAAACAAGCATCATACAATGCTAAATTATTTCGTGAAATTATTTCGTAAAATGATTTAAATAGGTGCACAATGATCCAAATAAATTGAAATTTTAGAATATTGCAGATGTTAATTTAGTTATAATCATATAAATACATAGTATTACGATATGAAACACTGTTATTTGTGCTGCATTGTTATACAGAGCATTTTATTCGAATATGTTTTAGGAAATATTTAACCCTAGGGCATATTAACGAGTAGTAAAGCCCAGAAAAATTTTGGCTTTCTCTCCAGTGGAACGGCGTTTGAGACACGAGGGTACCTGGGCATAAGCCCTACCCCTTGTAGGAAGATTTAAAATTTCGAATGATAAAAGGCAATAACCTAAAAGTATACAATTTTTTTTATAATTTATTAGTTTACGATAAGAAGTCAAGCTGGGAATGTAAAGAATTACGCAAAGGGAAAGATCGAATGAGAAGAAGGTCGACGTCATCAAACTGGTGAACAAGTAAGGTGTGTAAGAATAAGAAAAACATGATAAGACAGTGCAAAACTATTAACGCTCTTAATCCATCAAGAATTACAGCAGTAACACATATTACATTATAGTGAGTACATAGTCAATGGATACTTAAATGGTTACAACGATCCATTACAAATCACTAATTTGTATTATAACATATAAACTACTTATTACTGCATTAGTAAACACTTATTAATTTTCAACAGAGAAAATTAGAATGAGTATATTAGAATATGTGCAAGGTACCAAAGATGTCAACATACATCGAAAATATAAGGATACATTTACTTATGAAGTTGTAGGTGGAAGTAATAAGTAAATAACATGGTAAGGAACAAGATAAGTACATGCAAAGTGCATGTAAACATGGTCAGTACAGTCTATTAATTACTGTGCACAGCACTAAAGATATCCTCAAATATTGAAAAGACAATAAATAATTTGCCTATAGCATTGGTAGTAGGTTGAATAGCTGGTATTTTTGTTTTAACTTTAATAAGAATTTCCTTGAGGGAGATTCCCTCAAATATTTTACCCAATTCTCTGAATAATTTGATAATGTCTAATAATGTATTGAGACCAGAATCTCCTGAGTCGTTGGTATTAGTAGCATTTTCCCTGATAGCAGGATTGGACTTAGGATTATTAATAGGAGTATTTTTAACAATAGCTGAATATGATTTGCTATAAACTACGTAAGAATTTAATTTAACAGGATTACTAGCATCAGATACATTTTTTGATACAAGGTTTACATAGCTTTAGTTTGCATGTTATTGACAAGTGTTTTTATACACATTCAATACAGGAAATTTAGGACACCCACGAAAGTTCGCGGTGTGTCCGATTTGATTGCGGTTGCAGCAGCATACAGTATCTAATCTTTTAACGATGGAATTTTCAGTTCTATGGGATCCTGCACATTTAACACACCTGGGTTTAAGTTTGCATGTGTCAGACGAGTGATGGAAGTGCTGGCAGTTGTGACAATTTTGGCTTTTCAGAGAAAGAGGGAAAAGCGAATGCTATCAGAATGGTAACTCTTCCGTTGAAGGAAGGGGAGTAGAAATGATTTGAATTAAGAAGATCTGTTAAAGGGAAGTCGAACTGTTACCCGTAAATGGGGGAAGGAATTTTTGAGCAAAACATCATTTGGGCAAAACATCTGCCCACGGGGTCTGGAAGAAAGTAGGAGAGAGGGAAGACGAGAAAGCCTAAGCGAAGTTTCTTTGAATCACAACAGTCGCATTGTGTGCTTTCGTTGTGTTCAAATGCTGTTACTATAAGATAGACCTCTATCATGTAACTTACTGTCGTTGAAATTCGTTTAGAAAAAAGCCTTGCTCAATTCGCTGAAATTTTAGAAAGAATGATTTGGCAATAAGCGAAATTCAGAGATTGGAGTAAGAAATTCCGTGAAACTAGTTGTGCATGCAACTTTAAACATAGATGTACAACAATAAGAAAGTCAACTGCAGTGATTGAACATTAAAGTCAAATAATAGAAATACAAGACTAGAATAACGAATTTTTAATTCCTGCTTGTTTTAAAATGAACGCATTCTGCAATAGGAAAAAAATATGCCAAGCTAGTCATCCTCATCTCAATTCTTTGGGAAGGTATAGTGAATTTTCATGATTTCTGCTCATGGAAACGCCTAATATTACTCTACTAAGCATACATCATTTTGCACTTCATCAGATAAATTTAACGAGCAGATAATAAGTTTAATTATCATTAGTAAGCTTTAAAATTCTGCCTTGAAATTTTTTGGATTAAATTAAATGAACTTTAAATTTTGTACAAGGGAAATGTATTC